>JAPWTK010000045.1:1100000-1262500 GCA_029963805.1 Aromia moschata
ATATTTGACCTCGGGACCTGTGGCGGCCATTTAATAAATGACAGTAACGTCACTGTAATTTTATCTTCAGTTGACGTCTAAATGTTTACTTTTTTGTTCTGTCAAAAAATAAGTTCTTTTTAAATTTTATTTTTGTGTTGATTTTGAACTATTTTCAAATATAGTACAGTTTTTGTGATATTACTGATTGTGTTTATGTGAGTACTCAGATTAGTGACTACTATTTATATTATAACCACTTAGCCAGTGCCGGTGAAAGTACTGAGACATTTTTACGATCGCGATTGGGTATCTACATCCAACATCCAACAAAACTTATTAATGAGAATGGATTCTGCCAAGAAAGCTTAAAAGAAATAGGTGTGCCTATCGTCCGTGCTTTTCCCAAAGTGATGGAAATACATGTCTTTTTTTTTAGTTTCCAATGGATCCCCAAAAGTATGTAAAGTTGGAGACTACAAAAATGTATTTACCTATAAGAATATATGAATTATAAGAAATTTATATTTTAAGACTGCTGTTTGGATTAAAGCGTGTAATAGGGATGATTTATGTAATATAAATCTAGACGTATTACATACAAATTATCATTTGTGCGAGGAACACTTCGAAGAGAAATATATTTCTAGAGGTGCAACTCGTAAACGTATATTTGAGCAAGCTTTCCCTACAAAATTTTTACATGTCCCAACATCTACATGTGTACAAGGTAACGAATACGTTTAAACAAAATAATTTCCTACTTGTGTAGATATGCGTTATGTATCAAAATGTTTGAATTTTTAATTTAATTTCAATAGGTATTTAGGTTTCGACAAATACTTTTCTAAAACACATTTTTAAGTAGAATTGGTTTTCATAAAACAAAAATTATGAATGCTTCGGTTTTTGAGATATAGACATATTATATGTACGTATACAGATTTTTTAATTTTTTTTGCTTATCTTTGTGTCTACATCAAAAACTTTATTTGGTTTCTTATTTTTAATTTTAGAATTTGTAGCAGTGGAAGCTTAGCAGGTAAATCTTTCATTGTAACTAAAAAAAAATATTGTAGCATTTCGTCCTTCAGATTGCAATATTTTTTTTAGTTTTCATATTAACTTTTGAGTAATAATAATGACCAACAAGACTAAATTTTCATTTATTATTCATTGTTTATTAATTTATTATTATTATTGACGTTAGCCATTTATACTGCTCAAAATATTATAGAAAACTGGTAACCTATTATTCTTTATTTATTTTTAATTTTAAGGTCCAAAAAAAAAAAAAAAAAAAAAAAAAATAATATATATTAAAATAAATAAATATTATAAAAATATAAATAAAAAATTCAAAAAAAAAATATAATAAATGAATTCACCATATTCACCTCCTCTAAAGTCAATTCTTTTAATTAAAATAATTCAAAATTAAAAAAAAACCAGTAACTTTATAATTTTTAAACAATATTATAAATTTTCCTTTTTTAAATACAAAATTCTTATTATACCTAATACTTTTTAATTCATATTCTAATTAAATTATTAAACTTAAAAAACTTATTATAAATCACTCAAATCTAATATAAATTTATAATTTTTGATACAAATTTTTCCTTTAATTACATAAAATAAATATCAAAAAATTAAATTTATATAAATTTTTCAAAATTTATCAATATATATTATATAAGAATTTTTGTTTTCGAATTTATACAAAAATTTATTCCAATTTTATCTTAAAATTAAATTTAACTGTGTTTCAAAAAATTTTTCTTTTTAAAAATATATAAATATAAATAATCAAATATATAATTTTTTTTATTCTTAATAAAAAATTCGGATAATTTTTGAACCATTAATCAAAATATAATTTTTAAAAGATTTAGTCTAAATCCTTTTTTAATTAAATTTGTTTTCATCCTTTCATCAAAATTTGCTCAAAACATCTTAATACATTAAATATTTTACTCTTGTGATATTTAAATTAATTGAAATTAACAATAAACTAAAAATATTATAACAGTCAAACTTTCATCATAGTCTATGCCCCTTTTCGTAAAACCCTTACAATAAAAATTTTCCTATTAATTTCTTTTTAAATAATATACATTACAATAATACAACTCTCGTTTTCCAAACACTCTCCCTTCCCTCGCCTCAACATGCACTGTGATAAACTTCATATACATCTAATTGATACCTAATAAAAATAATCTTCATAACTTTTTCTTATCTTTCGTTGTCCACGACAAATTTAATTGAGGAAAAATCAGGTCTCTTTTCACTTAAATATTTTTATCCAAAATATTTACCAACATATGTCGAAATGTTTCCTTATCTCCCCACTAACCCGACTCATTTATATAATGATTTATTACAATCTCTTTATATATTATATCCCCTTGTACCTTCTTTTTCAATAATACTAAAAATTATTATAAAAAAATATTTTTCTTTCTTATCAATTTTGTTCCTTTTCTTTGGACATGGACATCTTCTCCAAATATTCTCAAATGACTTACATCTGGTGTCTGGCCATCCATACTTGATATGGGGTTTCTTTCAAGTCCTGTCACCAAACGATTCCTGAGATAAATGCGGTGTTTATCGCCTCTGCCCAAATTGTTTGGGTAGCTTAGAATCAAACAACATACATCTTCCTTTTCACTAATGTTCGATTCATCCGCTCTGAGATTCCATTCTGCTGGGGCGTATAAGGATTTGTTCTCTGATGTGCAATCCCATTCTTTTCAGAAAATTCTCAAAATCAGAGTTACAAAATTCCCCACCGTTATCTGTTCTAAGAGTTTTTATTGTTAAGCTTTTGGTTCTCTACAAAAAATAAACCTTTAAATTTCTCTAAACCTATCTTTGCTTTTTAGAAAATAAAAAAACATCTTACTAAAATCGCCTCAAGAATAAAATATTAGAATCCAATCAGTACTCCATAGGTCCACATAGGTTCATCACTATTTCTAACATGTGGTAGCTCTCTCCCTGGTGTTTAAAAGGTAATCTTTTTGCTTACTTCACAATACTCAAATTTCATCCCCATTCAACTGTCCTTTAAAATCGATACCTTCTACAGCTTCATTCTCATTACAAAGATCATTATAGTTGATGTGGCCAAAACTCTATCCACAATTACTAGACGTCACAGGACCAGCGATCAATAATGTCATAGTTAACGTTGTAAAATTCAGTCTATAAACATCGTCGATCAATTCCTTGGCTACTACTATGTTATGTTTGTTGTAGATGTCACAGCCTTTTTCATTGAACACAACTTTATTGCCCTTTTTTATTAACTTGACGATAATAAATTTGTTGTTAACTTAGGAAATAATGTACATTTTCAATTACCACTTCATGGTTTATCCATCAGCTATAGTAATAATGTCTATCTCACCTGCACATTCCACAGGAATTCTTTCCTTATTTGCCACCATTATTTGGGACATTTTAATGTTTTTTGTGGCATTTTTGATCCAGTCATTACGGCATGTTAAATGTTCACAGGCACCAGAATCTAGGTACCACTCTTTGCTATCGAACTTTCCGTTCAGAAAAACTACACTAAAAGCACTTTTGTCATCACTTTTTTTCTGTGACTTTTTAAAGTTTTCAAAGTCCTTTCGTAAAACGGGCACTTGTTTTTGTAGTGGCCTGTTTGTTTACAATGATAGCAGGTTACATTAACCTCTCTGTTCTTCTCTTTGTGCTTGTTGTTATTTACGTCAAAATTCCGGCTGGAGCTGCCATCTTTTGAGCCTTTCTTGAAGTAGCCCTTACTAGCGAAGGCACCGCCTGGTCCGCTACTGCTGGCTCCATCTGTCTGCATGTCAATCAACTTTGTCTTGATAGCATCCACAGTTATTGCTATTCCGCTGTGTTCTATGGCCATTATCATGGGTGCGAACCTGTCTGGCAATCCCGCCAAAAGTAGGGACCCCACCCATTCGTCACTAATTTGGAACCCAGTTCTTCTTTTTTGGGAAGTTTCGATCATTTGATTGACGTAACTCTGCATATTTTCCAATTTTCAAGCCTGAGCGATATTAGCGCGCGAAGTAGCCTATTTTCCTGGTAAAACCTTTTTCTGCGTACAGGTTTCGTAACGTCTCCCATAGATCTAGGGCCGTTTCCACGTCACGAATATGCATGTAAAGAGAAGGGTCTATTGATAATATCAGCTTGGCTCGAGCCTTATTCAGCTTGTCATTATCAGATTCTTTACCTTCTAGGCACTTCGACAATCCATCCAACACAAACACACTTTCAATGGCGAATGCCCACTCGTCATAGTTTTCACGCCCTGTTAGCTTTGGAACGTTCGCTAAATAGTTCACAGACATTTTTTTTAACTGTTTCACACCGACTGTTTCCAGAAAAACTATCGTTGCTGGCCTACACGGTAGGTCTGGGCACATAACCTGATATAAATTATTGGGAAGCTTAAGTAAGGTTACAACAACGGGAGAAACAAACGCTCAGTTCGAATGTCATACTGAAATAACTTTATTCCATAGATATTTTTAGATCCAAACATAGTTGGCATTACTCCATGTTTACACAATAGATGGCGTATACAGTACATTCTCAACACATTTTTGATACATTCTTAACACAAGCAACAGTTTAGAAATACCTGTGGATACCGGGACTGTGCCATTGGCGAGTACAACCAGCAGTGGAAGCATATAGATTATATATTTTTGGTAAATGTATATTTACACAGAATACCCTCAAAAAGGTCATAATTTACATTTACAAATTGTTCTTTACTTTTACATGTAGTAATATTAATTTGCTTTATTAATCCTAAATTAATTATGATATTATGAAATTATTAAATATGAAGCAAAAATATTTATACAAATAAAATACCTGAAAGTACCTAATTACTCTATTGCCGTCTTTCCCTAAAATAATTAAGCCTAAGTGTATTCTAAACAAAACTTGATATAGACGATAGACTTTTTACTTCATGTTACAATTCACTTATTAATTGAACATTTTGATTAGTGTACAAAAACAACTTTTTCTCTCAGTGTACTAATAACTGGCAGAACTGTCAAGAAATATGTTCCCCAAGATCAAAGGTGCCGACATGCTCTGTCGCTTCTGTATGGGTAGGGTATTCTGTGACATTAGGTTTATTTGACAATGCAGATAGCCATTTTAATATATTTAATGTCATATGTCATCTTGAATCTTGTGCGTTTTAATTGTTTTCTTGTGTTTTCTCGCCGAGATTTAGTGTTTACTTGTAACGGTATTTATTTTAAATCCCGTCACATTCTTATTTTTATGCCATTAATTGGTAAAATCACACCTCAACCAGTTGACCCCTAAGTGAAACGAACGCACCTCGCAGAATGTTAAACGAACGCAACTAATAACTAATGCCGTTCTACGATATCAGTGGTGACGGTTGACAGATATTCGATAATTTTTTGTGTTATTGGAAACGAATAAATACGGATCGACAGAAGGAGCGTCCCTTCTTCTTGACCTATCTTCTTAACTTAGCGGCTGTGATAAGCGAGACTTCAGTTTAGTCCACGTGTGGTAAGTGGAGCAATTCATTAATTAAATTTGTTTATATCTTTACAATCACTTTTGTATTTAATGTTTGCTGCTTAATTTATATATTCTAATATTTCAGTTATCGTTGCTGAATGCGTATTTTTGCATTCCGTAAAGTATTTTTTTGGTTTATTAAGGAAAATAGCACGTGTGTCCAGGATAGGTTAGATTCACCTACCCTGGAATTTATCGATCGATTCCAGTAAGGAATCGAAATAGACTTGTTGATAAATTGTTAGAAAGCAGACCCTGTGGTTTCTGTATGTTTTAGGTATTCCCAGCTTGGGAGAAGATAGCTGTGTGGCAAATTAAATAGAGACCCTACCAAACCTTTTCTGCAGTCGAAGGACGAGTTTTCGTGGTCGTTGACCAAATTTGATTTAACACTGTAAAAGGGGACGAACGAGCGTGGCAACCTGCACCTGCAACATTTTGCTCGAGGTAAGTGAGTTTTAATTTTCTATTTAGTAGTAATAATTTGTTGAAACCTCACGGACCTCGAGCAATTGCCGCTCGTTCAATTTGGTATCTACAGGTGCCCACAGCTATCGCTGTTCGTCGCTGACGAAAGTGCTAATTTTTCTTTAGATTTTTCTTTAGTTTTCCGTACCGTGAAGCAGCAAGTGTTAACTGTCTGATTTTTTTTTATGACTTTTCTTGAATTTTAATTGCTCTACTTAACGCAAACAGTGGCGTGGCTGAAACTTGAAGTCGCAGCTTAATTAGGGGTTTTGTTTTTGTTAACTTTTCTTTTGGGTCATATTGTTTCAAAATTTAGATTGATTAATTTACCTGAGTCCTGGAATTTAGTAGTATTAATTAGGGTTTGGTTTATATAACTTCAAATTAACAGATACCCACTGTTTTCGAACTCTCAGTAGAACAACACTGATTCTGTTTGTTTCACTTTTGTATGTAACAACTTCTGGACAAACGGCCATCAACCAGGGAACGAACACCTCGACCTGTGGCGTACAAGGAGGAGGAAAGTCTAAAATTCACCGCAGTACTGCTGGTAGCAACTCAGGAACATCCTCTCTACCTCCAGAAGCCACTCTCCATTTGGCGTTTGACGTAAGACCGTTTCGTTGTACCCTGCCGGTCCAAGTAATATTGTAAAATCAGTGCTTCAAATTTTTATTTAACCTAGTGGGTCAATTTAACAGATTGTATAATTTTTTTATTTTAATATAGTTGTTATTGTTTTAATTTGGACATATATTCTTTCTAAGGGTATATCAAGAAAGTTGTCAAATCTTTCGTTATTTTATACTACATTTTGGTATTTTTATATAAAAATATCTGGCGCCCAAAGCCACAATCAAAGTTTTACATAACCAGGGGAACCTACCCCTTGACCGCTGTGCTGCCGGAGCTACGGTCAATAGCTTTCCTCTCAGCTTAGCCAATTGAGCGATCATAATTATATTGTATTGGTATGTCTGCAAAACTTTCCGTTCGTGAGCCCAAGTCTTTATACACTGTGCATAAATAGACTTTTAAATATTACTGAACCGAAGTGTATTGTTGCTTTTTGCAAAAATCGTCGAGGTGAAACTAAAAATATTGCCTACTACAGGTAAATAAATATTTCGGTTTGTGAAAACTTAAATAGTGTTAATTATTTTAATTATTATTTTAGATTAACTGCTGAACGGTATGAATCATGGATGCAAGCAATTGGCAGAGATCCCAAGGAAAATTTGTCCATAACACACAACGCTATTTGTTCAGATCATTTTACACAAGATTAACATATATATGTTAATGACAAGAGGGTTTTGAAAAAGGTTTGCATTGCTATCAGTTAATTTAAAACCAATGAAACTAAAAATATTGCCTACTACAGGTAAATAAATATTTCGGTTTGTGAAAACTTAAATAGTGTTAATTATTTTAATTATTATTTTAGATTAACTGCTGAATGGTATGAATCATGGATGCAAGCAATTGGCAGAGATCCCAAGGAAAATTTGTCCATAACACACAACGCTATTTGTTCAGATCATTTTACACAAGATTCACATATATATGTTAATGACAAGAGGGTTTTGAAAAGGTTTGCATTGCTATCAGTTAATTTAAAACCAATGAAACTAAAAATATTGCCTACTACAGGTAAATAAATATTTCGGTTTGTGAAAACTTAAATAGTGTTAATTATTTTAATTATTATTTTAGATTAACTGCTGAACGGTATGAATCATGGATGCATGCAATTGGCAGAGATCCCAAGGAAAATTTGTCCATAACACACAACGCTATTTGTTCAGATCATTTTACACAAGATTCACATATATATGTTGATGACAAAAGGGTTTTGAAAAGGTTTGCATTGCTATCAGTTAATTTAAAACCAATCAAACGAACTTCTCATGAATATCGGTGAGAATTTGTTGCATACAAATTTAAATATATATCTCAACTGAAGTGAAAACTGTCAGTCTCGCAAGTGTGTCCTATGTATAGCCACATTTGACGCTCTTTTTCTAGATTTCTAAGATTTTTTCTTTTTAGAAGTGATGGGTCTACTTTACAAGAAGGTGGTATTGATTTAGACATCAGCCGACCATCGACAAGTTTCGTTACAAAAGTGTCTAAACAATTCATAAGAAGAAGCTGGCAAAGATATATGCCAGCCATCTAAGTCGTACACCTATGTTTTCAGAAGCACGTAAGGAATTGAGGTAATTTTATCCTGTATTTTGTAAATATGTTTGAAAGGGTTTAATGAATATTCTAATTAATTTTAATTTACTATCTGCTGTCTACTATAGCTACTATTTACTATAATTAAAATTACTGTCTGATATCTTAATAAATCTAATAGTTAATGTAATCTATATACCATATTTATATGACATCTTATATTATTATAATTTTAGTTTATCATTATTTGGATCAACACAGAGCTCAACCACATCTCCAGCAAAAAAAAAAAAAGGAAAGGCAATACGTCTACAGATAGTGAAGGTTGGAAGTACTTGGAAGGGTTGGGAGGTTGAAGGTACTGGAAGCCCTAAGAGAAGACGGAAGTTTTTACGAACATTTTACAATTATGCGTAAGAATTTTGTGACTAATATGTCATAAGTATAATAATATTTTTTAATACTTAATAGTATTTAGTTTAGGCAAATTAAATTCTGTGTTAATCATATCGAGTACTTTCTACAAAAAGTAATATACTGAAATGTGTTGTTTTAGAGTATCGCTAAGAAAACTGACCAAACAAGTAGGAGATCTTAGGGAAGAAAATAAAAAATTAAAACAAGAATTAAAAGTCTCAAAGGCTTGAACAAAACAGCTATCTGATAAAGTGGACCATCTAAAAAATGTAATTAAGGAGCTAGTAGACACAAATCTAATTAGTAAAGATGCTTTAAGTGTTTTGGATAAAACCTATTGTAACATTCCATATGAGTTGATTTTACTACTATTTTACAATACCTAAAAGTACGTTTTTATAGTATAGCTAAGCGACAAACTGAAAGTGAGTGCGGAGAACTCATAAGAAAAACTTATTCCAAGTTAATATTATTTAAAAATCAGTAGCTTTATCAGGTTTGTTTTAATTTCATATTCTATTATTGTATTTTGATATTGTGGGATCATTTTCATGGAGGTGGCAACTCTAAATGAACTACATTTTTCAAAATTGAGTGACAGTGCTATGTGTTCGATTTATTTATTTACTTAGTTACGCTTATATTATTATTATTATTATTATAAACTATTTTAAATTATTTCTGTGTATTATTTCTCAAAATGAAATAAAAAATACTTGAGATCATTTTTTCATTCCTTACAACTATTATAAATGTCTGTTGATTTTTGAAAAGAATGAACAATACTGGGTAAGTAAAGGTAAGGGTAAGTACTGGGTACGTAAGAACTTTGAAGTCGAAGAAACCGAAAATGTATTGCATTACTTATAATTACATAATTTGAATATTGGAATCAAAAATAGAGAGTAATTGTATTAAAATCATGAATTTCAAATATTTTGTTATTTGTAAGTCATATATTTAATCTAATCCTCTTAGTACATATACATGCAATTTTGTGTTATTAATGTTATCATACACTTTAGGCTTATGTGATGCATTGCATAATTATTTACAGAATTCTGTGCGAAATGCAAGGCGACAACTTTAATTTGTTCCTATTCCATGAAAATACAACAAACTAAAGTAAGATAATGTAGGTTGTTGCCTTATATTTCACATATAATTCTATATATAATTATGCACCATGTGATATGAATCTTCAATATGTACCTTAGATATTTCAAACATGGTTAGAAAATTCATTTATCTGGAGAAATATGAATTTAAATATTCGCGCAACTATAAGGATGCAATGCGCACACTCAGTAATACCGTGCGCAGAACCAATTTGATCAGACAGTGGAATATTGTACTGATCCTCTATTTATATATACATCTCGGTGGAAGGAACTAGATCACGGTATGGACTATTACGCCACACAGACTTTGCTCGACGACAAAGGTTGCAGAATCGCTATATCCTGGATGAACATGTGGGAAAGGAGCTACCCAACTGCAGAACTCAACCACGGTTTGGCAGGAGCCATGACGCTATCTAGAAAATTGAACATTAGAAATAACTATTTGGTACAAACACCAATACCTGAGATCGCCAATAATTATAATCTCATCACCACTCTTAGTCACCACACTTTGGAAAATGGAAGTTGGAGATTTAGCGGAGTTAAAGGACCTGTTAGTGAATTGAAAGTTGCGGTTGACCTAACAGACACCCATTATTTCGAGATACAGGTAAGAAGGGGCCAAAAAGAGAGGACAGTCATCAGATATGTCACTTCTACCCACGAGTTGGTCCTAAACAGAAAGACGAGTGGCGTGAAAACCCTCCCGTCGATCAAAGGCAGGTGACTGTGCCTTTGGAGAATAATAAACTGAGCTTGCAGATATTCTTGGATCGTTCTTCTGTAGAAATTTTCGCTAATCATGGAACTGAAATCTTGACAGCAAATATTTATCCCATTGAAAAATCTTCTGATGATATTCAATTCACGGCAACAGGTACAACCTTTGTAAATTATTTATCTTTCAAACAACATTATTTTCAATAGAGGGTATTTTTTCAGAAACGCTATTGTTCGTAATAACAACATCCAAGATAATTATATCATGTAAGAAAATAAAACTCCATTTTTTCATAGTTAAAACCAAATTACAGTTGTCTTCACCTGTTAGTAACATAATGTAAGTAAATATATAGGCTTGGTCAGTTTTAACATCTAACCTAAGAGTATGTCATGAGGAGAGTACATCAAAAATAGTTATGGTTTTCAATATACACTTTCTTCTTGAAGAGCTTGCCTTTCGAGATAGAGTTGTTCAATTAAAAAAATCTTTATATTTCCTTTAACTTACAGAAAAATTCGTATCAAATTTGGTACACAGCATACTAGAAGGAGTTGCCAGAATAAGCAAAGGTATCAAGCCTATTATTGCTACCATGGGCGACGATATGAATTATCACCTTCATTAAAAAAATGTTATGGCTCTGCTCAACATCAATATGACTGTCATTTTTAGAAAGAATGGTAACTTCTTGACAAAAAATGCCCCTTGAAAACTTTCTGTCCCTGTCGTTTGACAACCAATTCATATTTTTTGATATAATTTGAGAAAAAAATTCGCCACTGGGTTTGTTACATTTTTAGCACATTTTATCTAACTTGGTTAATTTGACTTGCAATAAAAAACAAACAATGCTGTGTTATGTAATGTAAACAATCTGTTAGTTCAGTAAGTATAAAGAAAAATGTTTTTCTTTTCTAAAAAGTTCAACAGTATATCTTGAGAAGGAAATATTTTAAGAAAAAAGTGTATACAAAAAATCCTACCTATTTTGTGATGTATTTGTACTGTCACAGACTCTCAGGTCAGACGTTAAATCTGACTTACCCCGTGTATGTACATATGTATCTATTTATTTTGCAGTTAGTTTAACATCTGCGAATGTTAAAAATATTAGTCAAAACAGTAGTACCTACTCTTTTTACGATAGTTCGTCGTAACTCGGAAACGGAAACACCAAAGCACTTATTTAAAAACCGATATTTATAAATTAGCAAATTATCTAATCTTGCAAAGTATAAAAAAACTCTCAAGGATATACCTATTGGTATAAAATTTTCTCACCGATGTAAAATGCTACAGTTATTTATCCAATGTCGATGCATAACTAGCTTAGTATAAAATGTGTACGAAGATGAATCTTACGAAAATTTTCATCATCTTCTTGATAACAGTGATAACACAATCATTTGTTTTGGCCTCGAAAGATTCCGAGTTTACTGTTGAAAAAGCGAACGAATACATAGCCGCCAATAAGGATAATGTCATCCAGACCTACAGACTGCATTACCACTTCATGGCACCCATTGGATGGATCAACGACCCCAACGGGTTTATCTACCACAAAGGCGAGTACCATTTGTTCTACCAATACAATCCATACAGTGCCACCGCCAACAAAATCCACTGGGGCCACGCCAAGAGCAAAGACCTCGTCCATTGGGAGCACTTACCAGTTGCAATGGCTCCAGACCATGACTACGATGCTGACGGCGTTTTCTCTGGAAGCTCCATGGAGAAAGACGGAAAGCTCTACGTAATGTACACCGGCAACAGTGAAAACAGACAAGTTCAATGCGTAGCCGTCTCCGAGGACGATATAACTTTCGAAAAAGTCGCCGAAAATCCTGTCATAGAAGCGAGTACTTTGCCGTCGAACGCTCAGCCTCAAGATTTCAGAGATCCTAAAGTCATCAAACGGGATGACCGGTACTATGTCGTTACTGTATCGAAAACCACCGAAAACACCGGTCAAGTTTTGCTCTATCAGTCAGAAGACCTGATCAAGTGGGAATTCAAGTCCATTCTCTTACAGGGTACTAGTGCTCAAGGCATCATGTGGGAATGTCCAGACGTTTTCGAACTAGACGGAAAAGACGTCCTAATTCTTTCAGCCATTCAAATGCCTGTCGTTGGAGACGACTACCATAACATAGATTCTGTCATCGCTTTCGTTGGAACCATCGACTGGGACGAGGGAAATTTCCAGGTAGAAACTATGAAGGAACTAGACCACGGCATGGACTTCTACGCCACTCAAACTTTGCTCGACGACAAAGGGCGCAGAGTAGCTATATCTTGGATGAACATGTGGGGAAGGAGCTACCCCACTGCTGAACTCGGCCAAGGTTGGGCCGGAGCCATGACTCTACCCAGGATATTGAGCCTTAAATATAACTATTTGGTACAAACACCAATACCTGAGATCATCGATAATTATAACGTCGTCACCGCTATTAACGACACCTCCATCAGAAATTCGTCTTTTATCGTTACCGGAGTCAGAGGAGCTGTTGGTCATTTGGAACTTGTGCTTGAAATAATAGACGCCAGTTATTTCGAGATACTAGTGAGAATGGGTCAGAATGAAAAGACCTTCATCGTATACATGCCTGCTACCAACGAGTTGATCTTAAACAGGACAATGAGTGGTATGTCCATAAGTGGAGGAGAAGACCTTTCCGTCGATCAAAGACAGGTGAAGGTGCCTTTGGAGGACAATAAACTGAGCTTGGAGATATTCTTGGATAGTTCCTCCGTAGAAATTTTCGCTAATAACGGAACTGAAACATTGACGGCAAATATTTATCCCACTGAGGAATCTTCTGATGGTATCCAATTCACGGTTGTAGGTACAGCAGTTATAAATTATTTATCTTTCTCTGAAATAGTTGATAACAAATCATTAAATCTATTTTAAAATATATTGTTTTATTATTTGACTGTAACGAATAGCATGATGACTTTGCTGGAATTCTAAAAATATTATTAAGTAAGATGTAATGAAAATGTAAAAAAAATATATAATTTTATCCATTCTCAAGACCACATTTTATTTTTTTATTTTTTGTGTAGCAGAAGCACCATTACGTCAAAGATATTATATTTATAATGGAAACATTAGTACCTAATCAATACATTTAATATATAGAAAAAAAATATCATGATGCCGTCACTACATATTTTAAAAAAATCTGATTTACCTCTTTTTTAAATACGTACGATTTATCACTTCTGTCAGTGAGACTGGTGGAATTTGAAATTCTCGTATTTTCGTAAGGAAGCATTGAACGCACATAATATTTTAGGAGATAATTATTACTAGACCCAAGTAGAAGGTGTTTACTAGTCCCCATAGTGGTGGGCGGGGCCACCGTGAAAAGAGTAATGTTATTGGCCTTCCTACCAACTATTGAATTACTTATATCAACTTCAAGACCGAAAATGTGACTTGGCTAACAGTATTATTATGGTAGTATGTTAAATATGGCAGAAAAAAATCCAACTTATACTAAATCGACAATGAACTTAACTAACGCCAAAAATTATTTTTGAACCAGTAAATTCAATGTGAGTGAGAAATTCAATAATATATTAGTCAACTGTATTAAATGTGATGTGAGCAAAATACCTCCAAATGCATAAAATAATTTGTCACTTATTCCACTATTTAAACATTGTCCTCTTCATTGTAAATAAAATACTTAAGATATCTTCCACTTGAACATTATTGATTTGCAAATTATCTAATCTTTAAAAAAGGTAAGTTACGGATCCTGTGATTTATTTATCATATTTCACGTATGTGAAATATGTATGTACCTGTAATTTTGGAGTAAAATTGCATAAATAATGACTCTTGGAAAAATATTCATGTTCTACTTAATAATCGCCAGGATGGAATCATCAATCTCAGCGTCAAATCTGTCCAATTTGACTGTCGAAAAAAGCGAACGAATACATCGCCGATACAAATCAGGATAATGTCAACCAGACCTACAGGCTGCAATACCACTTCATGGCACCCATTGGATGGATCAACGACCCCAACGGTTTCATCTACCACAAAGGCGAGTACCATTTGTTTTACCAGTACAATCCGTACAGTTCTGTATGGAACGAAATCCACTGGAGTCACGCAAAAAGCAAAGACCTTGTCCATTGGGAACACCTGCCAGTAGGTATGGCTCCAGACCATGGCTACGACTATGGCGGCGTTTATTCTGGAAGCTCCATAGAGAAAGACGGAAAACTCTACGTGATGTACACCGGCAACAGTGGAAACAGTCAAGTTCAATGCATAGCCATCTCTGAAGACGATATGACTTTCGAAAAAGTCGCCGAAAACCCTGTTATAGATCCAAGTTCTTTACCAACAAACGCTCAATCTCACGAATTCAGGGATCCTAACGTATTCAAGAGAGGAGACCTTTACTATGTCGTTACAGTATCCAAAACAATTGAAAGCACTGGTCAAGTTGTACTTTACCAATCAGACGACCTGTTCAAATGGGAATCAAGTCCATACTCTTGCAAGGCAACAGCGATCAAGGCGTTATGTGAGAATGTCCAGATCTCTTCCAACTAGACGACAAAGACGTTTTGATTCTGTCAGCCGTTGAAATGCCGCAAGTTGGTGATGACTACGACAACCCTAGTTCGGTCATCGCTTTTGTTGGAGAAGTCGACTGGACCGAAGGGAAATTCCAAGTGGAAACTGTGAAGGAATTAGACCACGGAATGGAGTTTTATGCTACTCAGACTTCCCTCGATAACGAAGGTCGAAGAATAGCTATATCGTGGATGAGTATTCAGGGAGCAAGCGATCCGACTGCCGATCTAAATCAAGGTTGGGCTGGATCCATGACCCTACCTAGAGTGTTAAACCTTAGAAATAACTATTTGGTGCAGACCCCTATACCAGAAATAGCCAATAGCTATGAACTTGTCAAGAATTTTAGCGATTACACAGTCAAAGATCAGAGCGTCAGTTTTACTGGGGTTGAAGGAAAAGTTGCCGAGTTGGAATTAGAGGTCGACTTGAAAGATCTTTCCGAATCTTTCGATGTACAGCTGAGGGTGAGTAAAAACGAAAAAACGCTAATACGATACGTAACTGCTACCCAGGAGTTGATATTGGATAGAACGAATAGTGGGGTGTCTATCAATAGGGGAGAAGACCCTGCCGCTCACATAAGACAAGTGAAGGTGCCTCTGGAGGATCACAAAGTGAGCCTGCAAATATTTCTGGACAGATCGTCCGTGGAAATTTTCGCTAATAACGGGACTGAGACCCTGACGGCAAGTATTTATCCCACACAAGAATCGTCTGATAGCATCCAATTCACCGCAGTAGGCAGTGCTGTGATAAATTATTTGTCTTTTTCAAAAATAACAGTTATTGATATGTGAGTTTATATGTACATTAATTTTTTTATTTGTCGTGTTGATTTAAATGTTAATGAAAAATGAAATATATTTTACAATAAATATTAAAGCACGAAAGATTTTCTTTCCTTTAGCACTGATAGGTGACTTGATTCGATTTATTTCAAAATCGGGTTTCAGGTCTCATACATGTTCGGTTTTATTTTTACCATTCAAGTATTTGAATTAATAATACATGTAAATATATATACGGATATTTCTTTCTCATACTGATACGTGTTTTCTGTACATATTGTATACTTTGTATAGTTGTATATACGTAGTTTACACTTACATGCAAGTTTGCAAAGGTAATATTTATATGCTCCTGAAGTATGCGATAAATATGAATTTTATTACCTGGATTAAAGGTCAGAATTAATGAATACACATTTGTTAGATAATAGCATAACCTATTTTAGAACTGACATTCGATAAACAGATGATAATATTTAAAACTTTCATAATGTTAAGTAAGTTAGTCAATAATAGTATACACGATGCATTAATTTATTATTTAAAATTCTTGTACACATAAATTAAAATTTATAAAAGGTAACACCTTATTCCCCGATTTGTATTTACTAAGTTAAAGTTATATGTATTTCTTCAAAAAAAAAAAAACCTTAACCGCCAGACTAGTATACTTTATGTAGGTATGTATAATCCTGCTCATATAATCAGAACAAATCGACATACTTTATAAATAATTGTAACTCGTTAAACGTACCTTTTCCTCTATTCAGACAAACAATTTGCAAGGTTACACGTAGACCGTCTAGTATACAGGGTGACTCTAGTTAATGACACGACTAATTTGATTTTAATTTCTTGCCTTAAAGGAGGAGAGAAGCGTATTTATTATTTAACCCTCTAAATAATTTCCACATTGCTAACCGAGGTCAGTGATAAATAATAATACAGAGATGGTAACAAAATATAATAAAACATTTTTAGACAATACATAAAAATACATACCTAATACATAAAAATGTATAAAGATTATGCTCTACCCCTGCTTTTGAAGTACTTTTCCTTTGCCTGTAGTTAAACGAACTTTTCTCACTTTTATAAATGTTTCTTTACTATTATACTCGTATAAGAAATATTTCATAGAAGTGGTGCCTGAAGAATTGGGGACACCCTGTATTGCAGGAATGATTGTTAAAACACATTTCTATAGGGTGGAAGCACCAACGGAAAAAAGAATGAAACGATGGGGTTTATCTGTATTTATCTAACTGGTATCCGATCCTACTGGACTGCAGGAATTCACAAATTACCTCAGGAAAGAGTACAGCCATGAAAACATCCGATTCTGGATGGCGGTGAACGATCTGAGAAGGTCGGCTCAATCACAGATAGCCTGGAAAATCCAAGATATATTTGAGTAAGTTAAATGTTAATGGTAACAGTAATGGTAATTTTTGAGTAATCTACAATTTACCAACTATTTTATGTGCACTTATGGATTGTTAAAAACCTGAGAATTTGTAGTTACCTTGCATTTCATACTTTAGTTATTATTATTATTACTTAAGAGGTAGGTACAAGCCGTATGCACGGATTGCACGGAAGCCGAAGCTTTCCTTAAGGTATATAAAGACAGTTTCCAATGGAGTGTCTGTTATCTCTTCTGGTTCCATTGTTACAGCCCCAAAGATCGAATGCCTAACAACTACCAGAGCTAGACATTTGCATAGTATGTGGAACAGGGTGGGGTTCTTCCTCCTCTCCGCACCTTCTGTAATCAGTATCGTCTTTCAATCCAATCCTGATGAGCTCGCATGAATCGACAGTGCCTGTAAATAGTCCCACTGTACACCTCAGCTGGTTTCCATCCAGTTAATTAGATTTTGTATTTTATTCTATAATGGTTCGTCAATCAACACCCAAGATTGTTTCACACCAGGAACTTCCGCCCAATGAAATATATATTTTCTTCCTAGGTACATTATTGTCATCCTAACTGTCCAGTAGGCCAAACCATAGGCGAGTATGGACCTATTTCAAAATGCTGCTGTGTTGAACCTGGTGCAAGAAAATTCTCAAGGAAAGTTCATGAAACTGGCATGCTTATGGATAACATAAGTCATCCACGTGCTTGTCCAGTGCGCACAGCTGAAAGAATTGCTGCGGTCGCACAAAGTGTGCGTGACAACCCAAGAACCTCAACTCGTCCCAGAGCACAATAACTTAATGTCAGTCGCACTTCTCTGAGAAGAATATTGC
Source organism: Aromia moschata (assembly GCA_029963805.1). Taxonomy (NCBI): domain Eukaryota; kingdom Metazoa; phylum Arthropoda; class Insecta; order Coleoptera; family Cerambycidae; genus Aromia; species Aromia moschata. Next base: position 1,118,148 of record JAPWTK010000045.1, read on the forward strand.
ATAAAGACCTCGGATTATTTGCTTTCAAGTTGCAGCTTACTCAAGAGGTAAAGGAAAATGACCATCCACTTCGTTATCGCTTCTCCGTGTGGGCTTTAAATGAGTTTGAAAATTACGCCGATTGGGGTCAATCCGATTTGGAGTTAAGGTAGTTAACAGAACTGCAGGATTTGGGGTCCGAAATACACATAGTCATAGAGAAGACAATGCATCCTGCAAAAGTGACTGTTTGGTGTGGGTTTTGGAGTGGTGGCATCATTGGTCCGTACTTCTTTCAAAATGAAATGATAACAACGTTAAATTACAAAGACTGTTATCTTACTTTTTGTGGCCGCGATTGGACGATTTGGACTTGGACGAGCTTTGCTTCCAGCAGGATGGAGCAACGTGTCACACGAGCCGTGAAACATTCGATCTTTTGCACACTAAATTCGGAAACCGTGTTATCAGCCGTTTTGGAAACATTAATTGGCCATAGCGCAGCTGCGATTTAACACCGTTGGACTATTTTTTATGGGAACATGTTAAGGACCGTTGTTACTCCAACGATCCACAAACAATTGACGCACTGAAGGAAAACATAAATCTAGTTTTATGTACAATAGGGCCACAAATAATCGATAATGTACTGCAAAATTGTGTGAAAAGAATGAACTACTGCCAAGCCAGCCGCGGCGGTCATTTTATTGAAATTGTTTTTTATAAATAATGGGAAGACACTTTCAAAAGCAAAACTATTCAACGATATAGTTTTAATAGCAATTTTAAAAAGAAACCATCTGATGGTCCACTCTATATTTGCCTGAAATAACTCTGTTGGTTACACCCCCCCCCCCCCCACCCCCAGTGCTTTGATCAGTTTTAGACCCAAACTATTTTATTATTACCTAATTAATTTAGAATATAGATATATTCTAATCATGCAAACTTTTTATGTGTATACAGCTTTAGGACTTTTAGTACAATAGATTTTTAATACAATATTCTAAATACATTTTTTATCCATAAAAATGTTTGACTTAATTTGACAGTACAGATGTTACTATAACTTCAATGTATATAAAAAGCCGCACGTTTTTATCAAAATTTTTATGTTTATTATCATCTGATACACAAAAAAATACATGTAATATTTTTATCAAAGTTATTTACGTCCTCTAATACTTCTTGGAAATATATATAGTTTAAAATAAAAGAATTTCAAACGTATTACTATTTACTCAGAAATTGTGAAAAAAAATATATATATATCAAATGTAATTCCCCTTAATGGATAAATAAAGTAAATGATAAATAATTGCATAACAAGCACGTTTTACAAGTGTTGGCTGAGTAACCGATAACATTTTTACCTACTCGATATATAATAAAGAATTATTTAGTGATATGATTTATTTTTATATAGGTACTTTAAAAACTGTATCTATGTACAACTTTAAATGGAATCCCCTAATTTGATCTAAATGGATAGGCAGTTCGTAAAATTAATCTACACCATCTCATCCTCTGATCCTCAACTATATATCGATATCTTATTTTTGATAAGGCGTAACCTGCAGGCACAAAACTTTTAAATAGCGATTAAAAACATATTATTTGAAGGAATTATATCAAAACTCATATTGTTTCATTATTAGGCACTTGTGTGCAATTTAACGTTTTACAGTTACTAAATAGTTAATTATAAATGAGGTGTGTAAATTAGGTAATAACACTGATTTTTTTAAATTTTTCTATTCGAATAGAATTAAAATTCTGTATTGTCTCCTTCGAAATAACTTCCTTGGGAAGCCACACAGCACTGGAGACGGTTATTCCATTCCTCATAGCAGTGATATACCTACTTATATATAGAACTCATATACTTATATACTCATAGACTCATATACTGGAATAGCCTTCAGCTGGTCGGTTACAGCCGTTTCAAATGTTTTCTGTGGTCCCAAAATGGCGTCCCTTGAGGTGATTTTTCAATCTCGGGAAAAGAAAAAAGTCATTAGGACAATGGCTTGTGTGACAAGGCGCATTGACGTGATGCAACAGCCAGTTGTTCTTAATGTTTGGTCTCACACGCATGACTCTTTTTCGGCGTTTTTCAAGAACCACTCTGTAATAATAACTGTTGATTTACTGTTTGGCCTGGAGGCACAAACTTTGTGGACAATTCCCTTACTATAAAAAAAGCAAATCAGCATGCATTTGATCTTTGACTTACTCATTCTTGCTTTTTTTGGGTCTTGGAGAGCTTGAAGTGTATGAAGCCTCCATGCTTTGGCGCTTAGTTTCCGGGTCGTACTCGAACATCCAAGTCTCTCCACCAATGACACGTTCCATAAAATGGGGATCATTTTCAATCGTTTCCAAAAAGTCAAGACACCTTTCTTTCCTGATATCCTTTTGTTCCTGCGAAAGGTTTTTTGGAACCATTTTTGGGCAGATTTTTCTCATTCCCAATTCGTTAGTTAAAATCTAATGAACAGTGGTGTGATTCAAATTTAACTCTTCCCCGATCATTCTTCCATTCTATCATTCTTCTACCCGTATTATATCGACATTTTCATTAATTCTTGAAAATAAAAGCCTTCCGCTGCCTGGATCATCTACAATCGAATTTCTTCCTTCTAAGAATGCCTTAAATCACCGAAATACCTGGGCTCTTGAAAAAAACACTGTCTGTAGGCGTGTTGAAGTTTTGCAAAAATATCCGTTGCGCTGTGTCCGCAACGCAGTCTGAAGCGAAACCAGATGGCACACCGTTGCTCAAAATTAATGTCATTCATTTTTAAAACGCACTAGAAAAAAAACAGTTTACGAAAATAGTCACAAAGAACAAACAAATGACTCTAACAATTTCAAACTTGTACTGAAGGTGCATTATATATTAACCTACCGCCCTTTCAAGTCCCGTCTCGGCAGTGTTGCTAAATCGGGCGCTACGTTGTCAGTCTCATGACTTAATTTACACACCTCGTATATTACCACTTTGTGCGCGTGAACCTATTGAATTAGCTTTCACCATGACCCAAGTTTCGATAAATATGTGGGATGCGCCCTGTTAGAAATAAGGTAGCGATATGAAATTTAAAACCTAACAAATTTTTACTTTAAATTTTTTTTAGATCCCTCAGGATCCACAGACAATTTTTTTATTATTTCAGGGAGTTCCTAGCACCGGGTGCACCTTGCGAGATCAACATAGACGGGAAAACAATGGAAAAAGTGCCAAGACTCCAAGCAGATTCACGTTCGACGCTGCACAGGAGCATGTTTATACGAGGGTTGTGTAAAAAATAAGGTTCCCAATGCTGTAAATTTGCCGCGTGAGATGCTAGGCGAAATCCGGCAACGCCGCCGTGTGCGCTGGTTCCCCTACTACAGATCCCGCCCTGGTAGAAATCGCTGCGACTCTCAGTACCGGCTTGACACTCTTGACAGCCTCCACGATGGAACTTTCTATCGCCGTTACCGCCAGGTGCGAAATGCATCGTGCAGTGACCGACGCTAAAAGTTACCGTTGATTCACAGGCAATTGAGTGAAATTTATGGGGAAACTTGTATCAGCATTCAACATGTCCGTAAATGGTGTAGAGAGTTCTCCGAAGGACGCACAGACATCCACGATGAAAAACGAAGCGGAAGGCCGTCGATCTCCGACGAAGTTGTGGTGAAGATTGAGCGAATTCTGCTCGATTTGGTCGATCGAAGATCGGAGAATAACGATTCGGGAACTGGCTACCCAGATTCCTGAGGCTTGTGAAAAATCAATCGACACGATTTTGACTAAAAGGTTAGGTTATCACAAGGTGTGTGCGCGGTGGGTCCCGCACATGCTTTCAGAAAAGTCGAGCGCGTCAACTGTGCCCAGAAGTTTCTTCGACAATGCGCCGAGAATACCGAAGAATTCTTAGACTCTATTGTTACGGGGGATGAAACGTGGTGTCATTACGTCATCGACAAAACAACAATCACGCCAATGGCGCCATACCGGATCGCCTAAACCGAAGAAGTTCAAGCAGAAGTTGTCCGCAGGGAAAGTCATGGCTACGGTGTTTTGGGACCGTAAGGGCGTCCTGCTTACGGAGTTTATGCCTAGAGGGACCACAATAATTTCGGAAAGTTATTGCAAGACCTTGAAAAAACTCAGACGACCCATCCAAAATCGCCGAAGAGGAAGACTGACTAAAGGCGTAAGGCTGCACCATGACAATGCGCACCCGCACGTCTCTCGCCAAACCACGGACTTGATCGCCAAATTTGGCTGGGATCTCGTTGAACATGCCCTTTACAGCCCTGATCTTGCACCGAGTGACTTCCACTTGTTCCCAAAATTAAAAGAACCAAATTCCTCCCTCCACGGACTGGCGGCGGACTTTTTTTGAAGTGGATTTCCAAAAGTGGATTAGTCGTCAACACAAATGCGTAGAAAAATCTGGCGATTATGTTGAAAAATAGCTAAAAAAATGAAGCTTTCCAATGGTGCATTTTTCAGTTCAAATAAAAAATACCTTACACCTGAAAAAAATGTGGGAACCTTATTTTTTACATAAACCTCGTACTTTGTTGCTGAAGAAAGATTGTTATCCTAGATTTATTAGATCTGAATATTACAAGAATTTGTTAGCAACTGGGGTACAGCCTTCTCAATGGAAACGGTAGAAGTTCTGTAAATGAACAAAATTTGCCATTTATCTATTTGTTTATTTATTTATTCGGAAAATTTAAACTTTAGTTGTTGTAATTTATACAGGGTGTTTAAAAAAGACGCGGCAATATTTAAGGGGGTGATTGCCCAGGACATTCTATAAAAAAAAGTACCTATAAACATAGGTCCGCACACGCTTCGTTACCGATCTACAGGATGTTGAAGTTTAATTTTAAAAACAGTAAAAATTATATTCATCCAAAACCGCTTGAAATATTATAATGAAATTTTAGGAGTGTCAATAGCTATGGGAGACGCATACTTTGCAATACAAAACGATTTTTTAGTCTTACCAGTGGCGCGCGTATCGGCACGTCACTGGCTATTTTTAAAGGAAAAAATAGGACGCCGCTGGCTTTTCTAAAAATAAAAAATATTTTTCAATTCCTTGTTCAACTATGAAGAAAAATGCTTTCTTTATAGTTTATCGTGCGATGCAACGTTTTTGAGTAAACAATAAAAACCATATTAATACAGGTCCAATTATCATACAAAAATTATTTTTTATTAAATTCGAGGGTTTAAGTCGAGGGCAAAAACAAATATTTTACAATAAGTATCACCATTTTCTTACCAAAAATTACAAAAAGATGTAAAAACACCAGGATCGTTTCTAATTGGGTTGCAACCAGCAAGTGATTCAAATTCCTTAAGTCCTCTAGATTTTCCAATGGACCAAACCAAGGACTTCAAATGGCCCCACAGGAAAAAAATCCAGGGGATTTAAGTCCGGGGAGCGTGCAAGTGAGATCCACCTCGGTCAATCCAGCAATTTCCGTATGTTTGTGTAAACCACACTGCATGTCTTATTGCCAATGGTCAAAGGCGTAGCCAGTATTTTTCTTTTGGGGGGGGGGGGGGCGACCAATGCAGATTAAACAAAAAATCAAAAAAAAAGTCATTGAAGGCAACGGCAAGCGCAATCCCTCGACTATTTTGGTTTTACTTGACCATGGCTACGCTCTTGCCAATGGTACGTCCTCCAGAAATCCAGGGAGTATGTGTTCCAAAAAAATGCGATACACCATTCCGGTAAGTCTTCCTTGTAGAAATACCTATCCGATTAGGCAGTAACCCACAATCCCAATCCAAACGTTCAGCGAGAACTGATGAATCACAAGTATAAAAAAATATATTTACTCGATGATAATGAAAAAAAAAATTTCGCAAATATTTTGCAAACTGTTTCAAGATCTGCCCAGAGGCAGCCGTTTTTGAAAAAAAAATCGCAAGTTTCCTTGAAGATTTTTTGCCATTATAGCCTTCTACTTAGGTCTAGTAACCACCCCTAAAATATGGTGTGGGTCCCATGTCTCCTTACGGAAATACGAGCAAGTCAAATGCCACCGGCCGCCACTGCTAACATCATCAGCTTATATTCTTTACCGGCCGCCCGCACTAGCGTAGGTGTACATATGCACAAAAAGATACAAAAACCCTGATAGTTAAGCAGCGCTCAAACCTATTGACTTCTGCCACTGAATCTCAAAATCAATGTGAGACAAACAAAAGGCTGTCAAGAAGTGAACAGAAACAATAAATATTACTAAATCAACTTTGGGGGCTTAAAATTAATAAGAAATAGAAAAACGTCTAAAGACAAAGTAGATAAAGAGTCAGATGCATTCGATCATTTAGAAATCACTTAGAACCAGGAAACGAACTTCCAATTTTTATGATACAGAAGTGCTAGAGAAAACGTTTGAGAGGCATAAAAATAGCCTTTGCGTTACATGACATGGCGTACCGCAACGTAGCGCAGGGTAAAGTAACATAACACAGCGAAGCCCAGCGCGACGTAAAACACAAAACAAAAACGTGTAAAGCGCCGAAACGATTACCCTCTGATCCCCATCTTTTATGATTGATTTTACCCACTGAATGTACATACAGCTGTATCCATTAGAGAAATCCGTTGTAACCAGAACTCCATAAATTTAAGGAAAAAAAAGCCTTTACGTACATAACATGGCGTAACGCAACGCAGTTAACGTAACGCAACACAACGAAGCATGCATGTATCCATTAGAGTAAATCCATTGTAACCAGAAAATCCATAAAATTGAGTGCTAGAGAAAAAAATGAGACGAATAAAAATAGCCTGTGCATTACATGACATGGCGTAACGCAACGCAGTGTAACGTAACGCAACACAGCGAGCCGCAACGCGGCGTAAAACGCACAACAAAAACGTGTAAAGCGCCGAAACGATTACTACTGATCCCCATTTAGTTCAGTGTCCACGTGATCGGTCGATTGATTTTACCACACACTGAAAGTACCGCAGCAACGTGCATGTATCCATTAGAGTAAATCCGTTGTAACCGAACTAGCTAGGAGTACGGCGCGGCGTGGCGTACGCTCGACAATTCGAACTCCGACGTCGACGACGAAGTTAATAAATCACTGCGATCGCGGAGGGTCAATCCGGCAAGTCGGATACGATCGGTCCCGCACCGATGTGGGCTTTGAAAGTGACATTTACATACGAACTTGCCTTCAAATCACAGGGAATCACAGGGTTCCTTAAAAAGTAACAAAATATTATCTAACATTATTTTAGAAACATACAGGGTTGGAACGTCCAAGATTTCAAAGCCGAGCTAAAAGATTGAAAAGAATAAACTCTTCAAATAAAGGGAACTGACAAGAGAAATATTATATCCATAGTTGCCAGACTGATCTGCCATTTTAAAACTTTTATGAGCGTTATTCTCTGTCTTTCGTGATAGGGTAGCAATAAAATATGTAGGCAGGACGCCCCGCCTATAAATTATAATGCGCACGTGTGCATTGAATTATTATATCGTTATTGGTCTACGGAAAATAAGCACTTTGGTATTCCTGTGCGTATGCAGAATCCCGAGAAGTTAAATGTTTGGGTTGGTATTTGAGGCGATTCCATCGTTGGGCCATTTTTTATAAACGGTTCCTTAAATGCCAACAAATATTTCAAATAACAAAACAAACTGTTTAGGACAAACATAAAGACCACAAATTTAAATGATTTACGGGCCAGAAATGTACAAGTCCTAAATTTTTCCCCTGAAGTGTTAGAACGCGTAAGAATTGAGTTTTACGATAGACTAGGTTTTTGCGAAGCAAAAAGGGGCGACATTTTTGAACCACTTATTCAATAGGCATTTTTTCTTTCTTTCGTCTTATAACCGGGTTGATTTATATTTTATTTTTTTTTATTTTTTTATAGAACCAATTTTATTTTCTTGCAGACCGGTTAGTTAAGGAATACAAAAATTTGAAAATAAATACAATTATGTTCGTACACCTCTTTTAAGTGAATGGGATAATTGTAAGTCAGAATTACGTAAGAATTTCGTTTCATACACCTAAGTCTATGTACACCCTCATAGCTGCGAAAAACTACTGAGTCCCACTCACTCAAATTCGGTAGGTGATGGGCGGTGTCTCTCCACTCCACTTTCCAGTTTCTGTTACGCGCAGGTTTCATACGTTTCTAATACGAACACAAGCGTGAAACACTGTTGCATCTAATAGTCTTTGTCTGTGCTTACTGGTGTCTTGTAACTTATTCTCTTCTACACATGTATCGCCAATATGTCAAGGTGCAATTTCCTAGGGTGTATACATTTTATAATTAAAAATTCTATTTTAATGAATGTCATTTGGAATACAGTACATAGATACTATTCAATTATCTGAACTCCAGTTATCCGAACACCAATTATTCGAAAGCTCAGAACATCTTTTTTTCGCCAGAGTGCGGAGGTATGGAAAAAGTTTGGAGAGCGGCTTGTGTCAGTAGTAAAATAGTTTTGTGTGTCATCTGCTTATTTACATGCCAATTTTTCCCTTTTTCCCCTCTAATTTTCTAAGGTTTTCAATACATATTATGTATTTAAAAATCATTCTCGATTATTAGAATTCTTGGTTATCCGAAAACCCTTGGTCCCAATTAGTTTGGTGAATCGAATTTCTACTGCATATTCCGTACGGTTTTTGACCTTGGAATGGACTTGACCTTAGAAGTACCTTTGTTTGGTTGCTATAGTCACGTCTGAGATACAAGATACTGATTTATTTCTAGGTTTGCGTTTGACTTCTGCTTATGAGTTCAGAACAGTTGTTTGTACCAGTTTTTAAAATATTGTTAGAGAAAGTATAGTACACAATACATTTGGAATGGCATATTCCACACTCACCAACCATAGTCTTCCCCTTCGGCTCGCAGCTACGGAAAATACTACGTAGGTCAGGCCGAATGAAGCATACAGTAGAGAATAAAAGAACAGTATGAGACACCAGATTAGGTGCGCGATACTATCACAGCATGCTGTGATACTATCCTAGGTTTATAAAAATATCAGAATAACAAGAACAGTGATTAATTTCAACACAGATAACGAATACAAAACTAAGTATTACTTGGAAAGTGTTTATTCTCTTAAAACCAATAAGAGGATTCTTTGCACTGTATGTGACGAGAATGCAATCAAGGAAAGAGCAGCACGAAAACAGTTTTCTCGTTTCACATATGATCACTTCTTTAAGAACACCATCCAACTTTGACGCAGATCGTCCAAATACTTGTATAAGCATCTATCTAACCGACACTCGCCAACTCAAATAAAACACCGAAAAACACTGAAAACGTGTTTTTTGTTTCTGCTAAATACAGTGGAGCATCGATTATCTGAACTAATTGGGAACGAGGGTGGTTCGGATAACTGATTTTTCGGATAACCGGTAATTTAAAAAAAACCTATTTGGGGTGTATGTACATAATATGTATGTGCATAGATAATTAAATATCATAGATTAAATAGCATAGATAATACAACACAGAAATGTATTTTACACTTCAATGTGTACCAAAAAGAAACGAGAATAACCACTGCACAACGCCCGCACTGACGATGTGACGTTGGTCGCGTAGGCCACTCGTGGAGTAGAAGAGAGGGGCGGTTGGATTATGAGGTTCGGTTAACCGGTCGTTCGGATAACTGAAGTTCGGATAATCGATGCTCCACTGTATGCATTTTGAGGTAGAACTAATTATTTTCGAAACGATGCATTTTTTTAAAAAGGTGCTCAGGACCAAAGCTGTATGGTTTAAAGTGATGCACTTATTGGTGACCTTGAGTTGACTTTGAGGTCGATTTGCAAGGACAGATGGCTACCTCGTATTTTTCAAAAGGAATAGCCTATTTCCAACCCCTAGATTCGACGAAGTGTAAAATGTTCCTTTCAGAACGTGGGTGTCCTGATAAAAAGTGATAAAGAATTAATTTTGGGAAATGATTGGCCAATGACAGTCGTTAAAATGACAACTAGCTCGGACAAAATGTTAACACAAAATAAAGATAAAGGAAGCGAATTGCAACCTACGTCATTGAAAGAAATTCACACATGAACCATGATCCAAACGTGGTTGGAGAAACGCGCGTTGAGTACAAAAAAATGTTTCGGTGTTAAGTGGTGAAAAGTGTTCAAGAGTGAACAAAATAAAAAGTAAGATATGTTGCGGATAACTTCAGAGGATATAAAATTCAGAAAAAGTTGAAGATGATATCTTAATATAGATATAGGAGGTAATGTTTAACTTACACTTAGGGTGACGCATTACGTTTCTTACCTTCTAAAATTTTCCAATCACGTCAGACATTTAGGACAATAACGGAACAGATCAATTCTGAAGATTTATCATTAACGCACGAAACCACTGATTATACAAGATGTGACAAAAATCCGCCGACGGCAAAATATCTCCAAGTTTAATTGACCTTGAAAATCAACCTCAAGTTCAACTCAAAGTCGCCATCAAATGCATCACTATAAATCCTACAGTATTGGTCCTGAACAACGAAGCTATTCTTTAAAATTACATCGCTAAAGAATATACATATATATATAATAATAATAATAATAATAATAATAATATTTTTATTTAAAAAAAAAAAAAAAAAAAATTAAATAATAATTATAAAAATAATAAAAAAAATAAATAAATAAATATAAATTGTATATATTAAAATAAGATATATAATAAAATAAAGTGAAAAGTTGTCGAAATAATATTAATGATAATAACATTTATTTATAAACATTTTTTAAGTTCTATTGAAGGTTTGTTGGATAGTTTAATAGTGTTTGGAAGATGATTGTATGTTTTATACCGAGGTTAGCTTATATAGTTTGATTATCGACACTCAAAGTAATATCTAAATGGCCTTCCATTGAACAGAAGCGGATTCATGTAATCTCTAGACGCGGCAGATTAGATAGAAAATACATTTGTAAGAAAATCGGACAAACGTTAACCCACGTCTGTCCAACGCGGACCAGAATTCCTAGGAGAGGGACCAGTGGCGGCTCGTGGGTGTGTTACATGGGTGGGCACAGGGTGTGTCAGTAGGATTATTTATTAGCTATCAATGGCGCCGCAGGCGAAAATTTTTAAAATTTTCAAGGTAAGGCGTTTTACTGACACTTCAGAATTTCAATAAAAAAATTCTTTTATACAAAAATATAGACTTTCACAAGAATAATTTTTGGGATTTGCTAGTTTTTTGAAATAATATTTAGTCACGAATATTAAGGGCTTAAATATATTAAAATAATAGGTGGCAACATGTGAAAAAAAATTGATATAGGTATCTTACCGTTATTTGTAGAGGAAATCAGCTCGCCTGTCCTTATTGTTCACAAAAATGTGAACAATACCCACATAACCACTTAAATCTGTCGTAGTACTATTAAAATTTCGTGAATAATTTCGCGATTTTCCTACGTCTGTTTTGGAAATAATCAAATCGGGTATCGGCCTTCCTAACCGTTTAATTTCTGTTCGTATCTCGTATGTAATATCTTTATTAGTCAATAAAAAGTCCACCGAATTTATTTTGAAACGTTTCACAATCAAAAACAGTAAAAACACACTTCTCAGCGAAGAAAATAAACAATCACTAAAAAAAGGTCACTCAACAAGTGTGACCCGTTCAGCTGATTTTCGAACGATTTAACGAAGTCTGTCTGCTCAGTCTGATGCAATCGTCTCCAGTTACATTACCAGTCACCGAAAAAGTCCGATTAAAAACGAGTTCTGGGATACTGTGTGCCCTCGGCACGGGCGCGAAATGCGACTACGCTGGCTCGAGGCGAATTCAGACGGTGGCTCGGTGCTCGATCGATAGTCTGTCATATATATGTGATAAAAATCATTATTTGTGGTATAAAAGGAATAATAATTAGAATATGAATAGTTTGTCGTATACAATTAATTGATATTATTGTAACAGTAATTTACAGTAAATTAACACAAAATAAATATTTTCTATTGAAATTTTGGCTGGACACGTGCCCCTGTGCCCTTTATCACCAGCCGCCACTGAGAGGGACACCCGGAAAACGAAAAAGAGATATTTCATTTCAGTCGAAGTAAATCCCGCAGGGTCCACGAAGGGCACTAAACGCATCCCGGTACCCAGGAGAATGACGTAATATTTTTTGACGAGTTTCTTATGGTCCGCAGAGTGGTCATGCAGTGCTTTTAGTTGATAGAAAGCTGACCATAATTCAAATGTTATACAAGTGTTTCAGTAGGGTATATATGGGGCTTCTGTCACAAGGTCATGCACAAGGTCATTCAGATGACCGGCCAGTGACCCCTGTGTAACAAGGTCATGCACAAGGTTATAGCAAGTCAGTGAACTCATTTGCATAAACTATTTTTAGAAGCGTGTCTGTAACAAGGTCATGCACAAGGTCATTCAGATGACCGGCCAGTGACCCCTGTGTAACAAGATCATGCACAAGGTTATAGCAAGTCAGTGAACTCATTTGCATAAACTATTTTTAGAAGCGTGTCTGTAACAAGGTCATGCACAACCGGCCAGTGACCCCTGTGTAACAAGGTCATGCACAAGGTGATAGCAAGTCAGTGAACTCATTTGCATAAACTATTTTTAGAAGCACGTCTGTAACAAAGTCATGCATAAGCTCAGTGAGATAACCGGACATTTGCATTTTGTAGAATTACAGAGGGGTAAGGGAAACAAGTCCCAAATGTACAGAACACACGGTGTATGCAGATGCAAAAAAATGGTTCCGTATATAGCGTTTGTTACACACTGTATAGTAAAACTCCAATAGTACAAACATACGGTATATACAAAATGTGCAAAATACTGTTAAAAGTCCTCAAGATCTGTCTGTCTAGGATATCGCAGATAAATTATACTGACAGTACATAGAATGTTATTTAAATATTACAGGTAATAAAAAATGGTTAGAAATTGAAAAACTTTATTGATTTATTCAGATTTCTTTATTTGAAGCAGATGCAAGAAAAATGATTCCGTATATAACGTTTGTTACACACTGTATAGTAAAACTCCAATAGTACAAAAATTATATGAGGAAAATGGTTTCACGTATAACTTGTGTTATACATTACAGATACAGACTTATACAGATTTCTTTATTTGAAGCAGATGCAAGCGCTGGCGTTCACGTGTACGAAATGCTTTTTTTTCCAATTTAGATTTACCTATCGGCGGCTGTCGTAATATTAATTTGTCTGCAGTTCGAGGACGATATGTGTCACAAGCATAATGGTCCCAACATTCTTCACCTCGAAGACATAATTCACAAGTAACCGCTGAAGTCCCGCTGGTGACATCTCTATTAGTCGCCTCGTCAGATTTTGTGGAAGTTTGCACATAGTGCAGACAGGAACATGGTTCTCCGACAGCACAAAGAGTACACCCAAGAAACATGTTTTGATGTTCCCAACACGACCCGGATTTGCAAGTAAGGCATACACTTGTGTTATTTGCCATCGTAGCAACTTTAAGCAAACGTAATTTTGTAGCTCCCTATTTATATTGGACCAAAATACGTGAGAACGGTTGTTAAAAATCAAAAAATGGCAAAGTACAGGCCACCGGAGGACAGTGAACCCGCATCAGGATACCGTGGGATAAACCAGCGGGAAACAGCGATGTCGAGTCGAATATCACTTAAAATACGAATTTAGTGTATTATCAAGTACCACTCTCTGCATTATTAATGAGAATTAAAGTTACATGCAAGCGGTTTACATAGAAAAACTCTACAGTCAGACCATAAACGGTCAAACCACTTACTTACTCTTAACTGAAGTAATGGTAATTAATGGACATTAAATTTAAAATGCATGCATATACGTTGAAAAAGCGTGCAAAAAAGCCGATGCAGTCAGATCATGAACGGTCAAACCACTTTCAGTAATTATAGAAACAGGATAATCTTAACTGAAGTAAGGGTAATTAAGGGGCATTAAATTTAAAATGCATTCATGCATATGCGTTGAAAAAGCATACAAAAAAAGTCGATGCAGTTAGGGCAGAAGTGTATGACCTGCCATTGCACTTTAAAGGACAACTGGTGCAGTTCCAGTACAGGACGTCAAGTAAGGAAAAAAGACATACCGTAATTTCATTGGGTAGCACTTGGGTAGGGGTTAAATTCAAAGAGGTGGTACACCATATAAAATACAAAGACCGCAAAAGTTAAGATAGTTTAGAAACAACAGTTTAAGTAAACATCAGAAATCAGTGAAAATGAAAGTGTTTCAGTCACGGCAATATGTGAGAGGAATCTCCGCGCCGCGAAAAAACATCGAGATATTACAAAACTTACGAAAAGGGCCGACCGACAGCGATTTCGAGGCAATGGAAAAAGGATTTGAATCATCATCGTCGTTTGAAATAACTAATGGAGATCTTGCAGCAATCAAACCAATAGGGGGAAGAAGAAATACAGGACCAAGTACATCCCAGGGTACTGGAATAGGAGAAACCCAAACTGCAGGGGTGTCTACAAAGACAAGTCTGCCCCTGTATGAAAACATAACAGACGGATCTGAAATCGATTCTGACAGCTCTATAGATGGTGCTTTATCTGAAACCACAGCAATCAATCAGTTTATAAGTGATGCTCGAAAATTTGCGGCAAAAACCAAAAGGTTCGCGGACGAAAAAAATAGTGAAACGAAGGGAACTGTTAAAAAAAACAACGCAAACACCAAAAAAAATTAAATAAAATTAATGAAGCGCTAAACCACTTAGATAATGCTATGTTAGTGTGTTCGAAAGTTGCATCGCTATTTTAAATATATTTCGGGGTTAGTTGCTTTTTTTAAAGGTACAATAAGTGTTTAAAGTACCGGGTTTCTATTCAATTTTAGTCAATTTGTTCCAGTTTATATGGTCGCAATAACACAATTGTTTATATGTGAGCTCACCTTGTACACAAAAGGCTTTCTTTGGTAGCTCTTGTATGAACATGTAATGTATGAATGTGTATATGTAAACATGTAATCGATAAGTAAAAATATGTAATGTACCAGTAATAAAATCTAAACTGAAAAGTTTTGATGTTTACTTAAACTGTTGTTTCTAAATAAAACGAAATACAAACGAAAACCTCTTTTCTTTATAAGATGTGTATATCTGCAACCTTATATGTATATGTATGTAAAACCATTTGTCTGGACTGTTTGTGAGTGTCACAAAACAAGCCTCAGACACAACATTGCTCAAAAACACGCCAAAAATAAAATAGAATACAAGCTGCTAATACATTTGTGTTGTTAAAAATATGGTGAAAACAATAAGAAAAGCTCAAAAAATGGAAAAATAAAATAGAATACAAGCTGCCAATACATTTTTTGCTGTGAAAAGGGTGCAAACATATAGTTTTTATAAACAATTATAGTAGTTTTGTTCAGTATACAAAAAACAAAGTGTTCTAGTTCTAGTGTCAAACACAGAAAGTGTTAGACAATCAGGCAAGCTCAAAAACAAAATAAAATATGTGATGTGAAGAAATGGTGCAAACACAGAAAGTGTGAGATAATCAGACAAGCACAAAAAAACAAACCAAACTGTAATACAAGCTGCCAATACATTTTTGCTGTGAAAATCTTTGTATAAAAAATATAGTATTTTTATAAACAGCAAAACAAAGCAACAATCTACAAGTGATCTATGTACATATAAATAATAAGAAACATTTTTATTTATGATGACAAAAATAGTGTTATTTATAAAGGAGAAACGAGTAAACAGCAAACAATTATTAAAAAGATTATAAAAATACTGTCCATATGGGTGTTTTTTGTAGACGTGTAAAAAACAAAAGAAAACATAAAGATACTTACATAATTGTAGATATGTAAAATATATCCAAAGCTAGTTAAGTCACAAAAAACATTGTAAAAGAAACATAGCCACACACTTAGGAACAGTAAAACGGACGAAACTAGAACGTAATACAAGTTGATTACCAAAAAACAGCATTGGAATGCCAGCCAGTGGTCGAGGTCACCGGACAACTTTTGATTTAACAGAAAAGTGAATACATACGCCATCTATGGCTGAATGGCGAAACGCACGAATGTACAACACAGGAAATCTTTAACGTTCGATAGTAGATCAACCACGGAGCGCGCGACGAGAAGTTCTGGTTTGTTCGTTAACCTGGCGTTACAAGAAAACGCGCGTTGAAACGGTTTTAACCCTCGGCGCGTATACACATTAGTGCTTATAGATATTATTGTTATTTTACGGTAAAAATGGGGGTTATGGTAAAAACAGGGAGTTAGTAAATGTAATATTAAATCGTTTTAGAGAGTAAACAGTTACATAACAGTGAAACACCAAACAAACTGGTTGCACACACAATACAGGCTTCTGTCACAAGGGCATTCAGATGACCGGCCAGTGACCCCTGTGTAACAAGGTCGTGCACAAGGTCATTCAGATGACCGGCCAGTGACCCCTCGTGTGTATGGGGCTTCTGTCACAAGGTCATGCACAAGGTCATTTAGATGACCGGCCAGTGACCCCTCGTGTGTATGGGGCTATATGTATTCAGTGGAAAAACATAACCTGTTTATGGTGCTCAAGATGTATGACCTTTGAAAGTCATTGAACCCAAAATTTAACAAGCTAAAGTGGGAGGGGAGGGGGGGCAAAAGTAGTATGACCAGTCACCCAAGGTTAATAGTCTATTTTTAGAAGGGCAGAGGGTGGGAAAACCATAATATAAAGCGGTTCAGAACTATAACATACTTAAGTCTCGCGACGGTATCACGATGAGTACGTACAATTTAACAAATGACGCTCTGTTCAAAAGGAAGCCTAGTGTAACCATTGGTGAAAGGAGGCTATATCTGAATAAGTCCAAGTCTAAATACGTGTCAGTGAGTTTGTGCCGTAATTTGGTTTTTGCCCCCTGCATTATTTTAGCGGGTAATAAATGCGATGAAGTGATATTTAGCGAAAGTGAGTGGAAGGACTTTCTATCGTATCAGGGTATAATAACCAATTATCTCTACTCCAACGAAATTACGGAGCCGATAGATGCCGGAAAATTTTCACTCGAGTTTATGCAGCTACAAAATAATAAAGTGGTAAAAATTTGGAAGGAGAATTCCTTCGTGTGTTTGGCATATGACACTATTTGTACGTTGTGGAATTTCCTACCACTGGTGGAGTATAGAATTGATATATTTAAAAAGCAGCAGTTTGGAAATTACTTCAAAATCTTACAAAAAGGGATATTGAATATGCCAGGTGATGCCTTAACAAATGCTCTTAATTTGCTTCAACCAAAGGAGAACCCGAATAGTGAAAATATTGGTATGGTCATGGAATTTATCTACACCCATCCCCAAGTGTTTCACGAAGAATGTCAGAAAAGTAACATTTAAAGAAGAATGTAATCAAACACATACTCTTTTTACATGGAAGTTTGCTTATAGATGTGCTCGAAAACGGTACTGGGAATTTTTTGCTATTGATCGACTTCATTTCCAAAGTCGGATTCGACAAGTTGAAAAAATTCTCAGCTCTATTTTAGATGTAAATCATAGAAATAAAGTGTATATGAATTTAAATAAAAACATTATTATGGAAAACTTGTTTTATTTTAACTAATGTTATAAAATACAGTTAAACTAAATCATTTTTATTAATCCAAGAGCTTCCAGGTAATCCAAGCCATTTTATTAACAGCTTATTGCCTTTTCTTCTGATCACTTTCTCGACGAGATAGATATCCGGATATTTAACTTTCTGAAGCTCTTGTTGATAGAAACAACCTTTGATTACACTGTTTTCTTGATCTTGCAAAAAGTAGGTAGTGGGATTTCCATTTTTAATTTTTATGACTTTGAATACTTCATTTGACCAGTTAGGAGTATAACCTTTGGAAAAAGCTTTCCTGTATTTGCTAATTCTCACTGAATCTCCTAATTTAAATTTCTGTCTTTTAGGATCGATTATTTTAAGATTATTGTAGACGGTGTTCAGTAAATGTTTTTCATCTTTTTGTTTTACATCCTTTGGTTTCATTCCAGTAGTTCTATGTACAGTACTGTTATATTGTTCAACTATTTCCGGTAAAATATTTAACCACTTGTATGATCCCTGCAAACTGAATTGCTTCCACATAAGCGTCTTAAGCGTTTTGTTTACTCGTTCCACAACACTGGCTTTAAGAGTGGAATATGTACTATAATGATTAATGTTAAATTTTGCCATCAGATCCTTAAAATCATTATTGTAAAACTCTTTACCCATATCGGTCTGCAAATTTTTTGGTGTTTTCTTTAACTGAGATAGGATTGTTTTCATGGCACTGGTTACCTCCTTTGCAGTTTTTCGTGCAACTGGTTCACACCACACGTATTTTGAAAAAACATTAATTACAACCAAAATGTATTTGTAACCGTGATTGACTCTGGCATAGGGAATCATTTCCACTAAATCCGCTTGAAATAAATCATGTAAACCTTTAACAATTACTCGTCTCCTTTTAAATGTTTTTCTTGCCGGTTTGTGTAATTCATCAACTACTTCCTTCTTGAGATTATTCATCGTTTACAATTATTGGACATTCAATAACTAGTTCAGCAATATGCTCTGTAGGATCTTTGTCTTTAGAAAGAAACATTATCTGTTCACCTTTTATAAGTTTCTCACCAATAAGCGTTTGAGGAGTATAAGATTTGTTTACACTAGTCTTATGAATAGTAATAACGTGATATGGATCTATTTTAAATTCTTTTACTATCCCTTGGCTTAAAGGAAATTGAAATACATTGAGTAGAGAACCGCCTTGCACTACATTATAGCTATAACCTAACATAGTTGAATTATAAAAATAAGGTAGATTAGTATGGTTCAAAATCAACGATATCAGAATTTCATACCGCAGCTTTGAAGGAGACACATAATTTGGGTGTTTGTAGTGAAATACATGTCTACCAAATTTATCAAGAGGCATAGTGTATGACGGTGTCAACGTAAATAAATAGGTATCATTTTATATCCTCAATTTATAGTATTAACTTAGCTTCCCTGAGTTCTTCAAAGATGGAAATTATTTCGTTATGGTGGCTTGTATTTCCAGCTGCTTGAGAGGCGATTAACAATTTTAGCCGTTCTACGAGTTCATTGTAATCATCGAAATATTGATAGTCGACACGTCTATTATTTAAATCCAACATTTGAAGTCCCTTACCGGGTACAATTCGATTTCTACTTCTTGTAGCGACTGAGGGAAGCGTTCTAGCTCTTTGCCTTGGCTTAAAGTGTGGTTCTATGACAAACGTGAATTTATCTTTAACATCGCGTGTGGCAGATTTTAAAGGTTTTTTTAGGGTCATTGTCTTGATGTAAGGCATTGGTTCGTTTAAGAATATCGACATATTGTTCAATGTCGACTTTTTTTATATCCGATAGGTTCCTTTTTGAACAACAATTCATAAAGTCCCGGCGTTCCAATGTACCGCGTTCCTTTAATTATTAAATCTGGACCTTGGAACTTTACCTCGGAATCTCCTATAGTAACTTTATCCGTTTCTATATTATGGTAAATACCGAAACGATGATCAAATAGACCTTCGGTATCTTTTATATTTGCTTCGATATACGTTCGCGGTAATGGCGCTTCAAAGTCCTCTAAATAATCTTGAAATGCCGGAGTTCTAGTCAGGTCGAGTAAATTATGTGCTGTCTCGTCAAAATATTGATCTACAGGATCAATTTCGGGAGTGGCCTCAAATACTTCCTCATCTGCAAGAAACTGTGGTTCTCGAGATTTGTCATGTGATGTACTTTGACGGGGTGTGATTTTCCTTGAAGCTGGCGTTGTAATCTCTGGTTTTACTTCCGTTTTTTCCTTTTTTGGCACTAGGTTTTCCGAGTGCTTTAGAGATGTAACGAGCTCTTTGATAGGTTGAGTGATAGGTTTATACGTTTTCTCTAAGTGAGATTGGGACTTGGCTATTTCACTCTTTAAATTCTGATATTTTTGTTTTAAAATTTTCCTCGATTTTAAAAGCTGTTCTTTTAATTGATGTTTCATCTTGAATGTTGTATTAATAATGATGCTATAAATATTTACGTTCTATTTATATACTAATAAAAGTATCGAAACCTTTTCGATATCGACCAGAGTTCATAGGATAATCTTTATCTATAACAGCAAAGCCATATTTATCTTTCCAACATGAGGCACAAAGTTCCTTGAAATCTTGAAATGACATGTCAACATTCACATGATCGTCATAAATATGTTTAAGATTTGTCATATCTTGTTGAAATATAATAATTAAATTTGAATTATCACGAATCATTTGTTTAGATATCGACGAATAAGTCTGACACAAATAAAAACAGTCTGTATTTTTATGTCTACCAAAACAGAAATATTTTTTTATTATGCTCTGATCACAGGAGGCTACGTCATCAAATATGATTATTGAATTAAGTCGAATTTGATCTGGTGGTATAACATCTTCGCCATCGTTAAATTCAAAATATTCAATCTCTTTTAAAGGTTCTATCAGAATTCTAAGATAATCATACTTTGGTTGATACAGGGATTTTGAATAGAGGTAGATATTCTCGAAACGTAATCCGTTAGGATGCTCCAACATACTCAGCATCACATTTGTTTTTCCACAGCCGGAGGAACCCACGATTAATCCGCGTTTTGATAGTCCCCCAAATAATTTGCCATGTTTCTGAAAAATGGGTTCGGAGGTAATTGTATCATAATTTGCAACAGGTAAAGACACAGCTTGTTTTTCAAACTTCATTGTTGATTAGTTATGATAGACTACAGGATTTCTTGATGATCACTGGGTATATATAAGGGTTCCAGTGTTTATGAGTTCATTTTTTAACAGTGTGCGAGAGTATAAAATGGGGAAGCGAAAGAATATTTCAAGTATTATTCGTAGGAAGACTCCAAAGAAAGGTCGTGGTTTACTAAATACGTTAATTAACAAGCTACCGGTAGAATTACATATCCCTGGATATAGATATTGCGGTCCCGGGACTAAACTGGAAAAGCGGTTAGGAAGAGGTGATCAAGGCGTTAATCCTTTGGACGAAGCCTGTAAAGTCCACGATATAGCATACTCACAATTTAAAGATACAACTTCCAGAAACATCGCCGACAGGGAATTAGCAGAAGCAGCTACCAAACGGTTGAAAGCATCTGACGCAAGATTAGGAGAAAAAATTGCTGCTTTTGGGGTGGCGAATATAATGAAAGCCAAGAGTAAGTTAGGAATGGGTTTGAAAAAGGGAAGGTCTAAGAAGAGAGGAGGTACTCTTAAAAGAAAGTCCGCCAAGAAAACACGAGTTATTCCTATTCCGAAAACGGGTGGTTTCCTTCCACTACTTTTTCCTCTTCTGGGGGCTTTAGGTGCTCTTGGTGGTGGTGCAGCTGGGATAGCCAAAGCTGTCAATGACTCTAAAGCCAATCGTCAACAACTCGAAGAAGAAAAAAGACATAATTTAGCAATGGAGGCAGCAGCAACGGGAAAAGGATTATATTTAGCTCCCTACAAGAAAGGATATGGATTATACTTGTCGCCTAACAGAAAAAAACTACCAATGAAGCTACCTCACCGCCCTTTAACAAACGTAGATTTGGAAAAATATGTTGAACAAATAAAAATCCCATTTTTTCGAGGAGTGTTTATGAGAAACAAATTACCAAGGACAATACGCAAGGTGGAATGTGGAATTGTAAATTTAGATCATGATAGTGGAAGCGGTACCCACTGGACAGCATATGTAAAAAGAAGAATGAGATAATTTATTTTGATAGTTATGGAAATCTGGAAACCTCCAAAAGAATTAGTGGAATATTTTAACAGTGATGGTAGCTCGACTAATATAAAATATAATTATGATACGACACAAAAACCAAACTCTGTAATCTGCGGACATTTATGTCTCGCTTTTCTATATAACATGATGATGTAAAAATTTGCCGGTATTGTGTATTAAATCGTGAAACCGTAAATATGTCTTTTACTTTTGCTCTTACTGGAGACTCCTCAGAACTGAGTTATAATTTTAATCCGCCCATTTACTTAGACGATGATATAGATTATGAAATTGGTCTTACTAATTTTGATACCTATAACAGTATTCCAAACATCGACAGCACTAATAATACATTTAAGTGGGGTGCAAATTATGAACACACAGTGACGGTTCCTATGGGTGCCTATAACATAGATGATATTACGGAATATATGATCAATGCAATGTATAAAGAAGACAAGAGCGCAGTTGTTAAGATCACTACGGACAGGAATACTTCTAAAGTAATCATACGGTCAAATAAGAAAATTACTTTTGATGTGGAAGATTCTATAGGTCCACTACTTGGTTTCAAAAAACGAGATCTAACCATAAATGATAACAATATTTCTGATGATATTGTTAGAATTTCAAGAGTAAATACTCTGTGTATAGACTGCAATATTACCGTCGGTTCATTTCTTAATGGAAAGCCAGTTCACATCATACATCAGTTCTCTCCGACTGTGCCCGTAGGGTATAAAATAGTAGAAGCACCACTAAATATCATTTATTTCCCAGTTAGCGTTAAAGCTATAAACACCATCACCATCAGAGTTATAGATCAAGACGGACAACTTGTTAATTTTCGAAAGGAAACTATTACCATTAGATTACACTTGAGAAGAGTTCAAAATTAAAAATGGTTCTACGATTTAATGTACGTCATACCCAACCATACTATATAAAAACGCGTGAAAATAAGAAACCGGTTAGTAGATCTCGTGGATTCAAACCATTAACACCTGAAAATCGTCAGTTTTTAAAATCTCTTGGATTACAAGTATTGGTATAATGGATCTTGTAAATGTAACCGAGCAGCCGTTCAGTGACGACGCAGTACAAGACTACCAATTTCATACTTATCAACCATGTGTTGCTGGAAATTTTGACTACAATGATGAAATTCGTATACCTATTCAAGATTTGGATGCACATACTGCACCTTGCAACAGCTACCTATACATTGAGGGGAAATTGGCAAAAGCGGACGGTACAGTGCCGACGAAATTAGAATTCATCAATAATGGAATTGCGTTCATTTTTCGAGAAATCAGATACGAGCTTAATGGCATTGTAGTTGATTCCGTGAGGAATGTAGGATTAGTTTCTACTCTTAAAAATTATCTCTCGTACAATGAAAATGAAAGTGTGTTATTACAAAATGCGGGATGGTTTCCAAAACGAGCTGGTAATAAAGTGTTAGTTGATGCTAATGGAAATTTTAATGTGTGCATACCAATGAAGCTTCTACTGGGATTTTTCGAAGACTTTCGTAAATTAATTGTCAATATGAAACAGGAACTTATACTGATGCGTAGTAGTAATGATAAAGATGCAATAATAAGCTTAGATGAGTCAGAGGAGCCAAAAATCGATATACAAAAATTGTTCTGGAGGGTTCCTCACGTAACTCTCAGTATTCAAGAACAACTTCGTTTAACTAGACTTGTTAACAAGGGTCCTGAATTACCTATAAAATTTAGAAGTTGGGAGCTGATTGAATATCCCTCATTATCAGCAACGACGAGACATACTTGGCCAGTTAAAACAACAACTAAAGTCGAAACACCCAGACACGTTATAGTAGCTTTCCAGAAAGATCGAAAAGGAAGAATTACTACGGACATGTCAAAATTTGATGATTGTAAATTACGAAACATACGAGTTTTCCTAAATTCAGAGAGATATCCATATACCGATCTATATTTAGATTTTGCGAATAATAAATTTGCTGCGCTGTATGAAATGTTTGCAAACTTCCAGGAATCATATTATACTCACAAATTAAATCAGCCAATTTTCAGTCCCCAAGAATTTAGAACAAACGCCCCAATTACGCACATCGACTGCTCTCGACAGAAAGAAACTTTGCAGACAGGAGCCATAGTGATGAGAATTGAATTTGAAATGGATGAAGCAGCTACCACAAATACTACAGCCTACTGTCTTATATTACACGAGAAACATTTTACTTACAATCCTTTAACGAAAATTGTAAAACAGAAGTGAACTGCGCATGCGCTAATTTCTAGATTTATTACGAAACATTCTTATATTTCTTTAATAATGTCCAGTTTACGGCGGCGAATAGTTCTACACAAGAGAAATCTCCAAAAATTGAAAAAAGATATTAAATTGTATTGTCTGAAGAAATATATGTTTCTAAAGTTTTCCCAGTTACAAATATGAATCTTGTACTAGATGTTCAAGGATTTAAACTGGAAAAAAAATAAGTTTATAGTTAAGGAGTTTGCAGCATTCGATGGACAAAAAATATGTCATTATATTTTTAAACCACCATTTTCATTCGATATGTTACCTCAGGAATTACAAAAGCAAGCTAACTGGTTAATGAAAAATCATCATTGCATCCATTGGAATACGGGATTTACACCAGTCCACAAATTTGGTGAACTTCTTGCAGAACTCACCAAAAATGTGGCAAATATTTGCGTTAAAGGGCGTGAAAAGGCTGATTACATAAGAAAATTCACGGCTACACCAGTTACAGAGTTCGAAGAATGGCCGGCTTTAAAAAATCGGTGAAGCTAAATGTTTTTCTCATTCCCAATCACACTGTATTTGCGCTCTTTCTAATGTTTATTCTTTGTATGAACAATTTATAATGTCTTAAGTTTTCAATAAATTAAACTCACCAAATCCTTGTTTTCTTCCACACCACACATCACTATGTTCTATTTTAGTCAGTATTCCCTGTACACACAGTCTGTTAGTGAACCGGCAACTCAAGTGGTATGGTCGGTCATCTAAGGTCAGTGAACCGGAACCGGATTAGCAAGTCTATTTTTAGAACTTGATTTTGTGGTACGCATATAAAGCTGTGTCGTGTTGCGTCATCTTTTAGTGTCGTGCCACTATGAAGTGCGAGAAGTGTGGGCGCGGCTTTGCTTCCACGAGCAGTTTATTTCGACACATGCGACAATATTGTCCTTTTCGAAATGAAAATGAAACTGCCCCATGTAAAAAAGCTAAGTTGAGTACTACACAACCATCTACAAGTACGGGGAGTAGTCCCTATCTCCAGCCATCTTCGGTCTCATCAGGGAGTATTGTCTCTCGAAAAAAACTTGGGCAGGGAGTTCTGAATAATTTTGGAAATGGTATACTGAAATTACAACATGCTTTTAAGAATAGGATCGCTAGCTACCGGTTTACTAGCTCTAGAAATCACATTAACCCATCTGCATTTATGGAAGAAGTTAAACAAAAAAGTATTCGACGCCATCAATGGTTACATTCAACAACATCATGCCTTGAAGATCAATTTTGAGCTTTTTGGACTTTACATTATACCGGAGAAAGAGTTATCGGACATAAAGTCCTTCAACACCAGAAATAAAATTGTGACAATTTCTACTGACTTGCACGAAATGTATGACTTATTTGAGGAAGAGATGGTTTCAAAAGCTGCCGAGTTCCAAGAACGCGACAGTGGATGGAGTTTACAGCAAGTAATGTTTTTAGAAGTGAACATAAACAAGTACAATCCTCTAGCAGCCTCTTCATACATCAAACTTCCCAAGCAAATAGAAGTAAAGAAAGCTGTTTTAAATATACAAAACAACGATACTGCATGCTTTGCGTGGTCTATAACTGCAGCAATATTTCCAGCTAACGGAGAGGTAACTAGAACCTCTTCATATCCGCATTACAACACTCTGCTTAGTTTCGATGAAATTGACTTCCCGTCAAATTGACAGACATTCCTAGATTTGAAAAGTTGAATAATATATCGGTAAATGTGTTTGGTCTCGAATCGGTTTTCAAAGATGGGAAAATGGTGATGGAAGTAGTAGGACCCTTATACTTTACATCTTTTCGTCATCCACACATGTGAATCTGCTCTTAATCACGGACGATGGTGGAACCAATCATTATTGTCTTATCAATAACTTATCTCGTTTGGTTTCCCGTCAAAAGTCAAAACACAAATGTAAAGCAAATATCTGCGATGGCTGCCTCCAGTTCTTCCCCACTTGTGAAAAACTAAATGTTCATCAGGAAAATGACTGCAACCATCTGTGTACGGTATTACCTACGACGAACTTGGTAATCAATAAATATGGTGAGTCACTTCCAGGAAATATTCTAAAATTTATTAATTTCGAAAAACAGCTTCCCATCCCTTTTGTAATATACGCCGACTTTGAAAGTTTGCTAAAACCAATTCAGCACAATGAACCATGTGATACAAATTCATTCACTGTTCGGACTTTTGAACATGAACCCCATTCATTCGCTTTTTATGTAAAATGTAATTATAACGACAATTTCTCCAAATTTGTACAATATCGCGGACACGACGCTGCAGAAGTTTTTTTCTACAAAATTAGATGAGGTCGTGTTAGATTTATACAATAACTACTTGAAAAATGTTAAAGCAATGTTACCATTAACCTGTCAAGAGCAAACTGTATTTGATACTAGTACATCGTGTCATATTTGCGATAAGCCGTTTAGCCAAGATGAACAAAAAGTGCGTGACCATTGTCATATAACAGGTCACTTCCGCGGAGCCGCGCATTCTGTGTGCAATTTGAATTTTAAAGTTCCAAAATATATTCCCGTCTTTTTTCATAACCTCACAAATTATGACTGTCATTTATTTATTAAGAAATTAGCATTAAATCAGGAACCAGTTTCGGTAATTGCTCAAACCAAAGAAAAATATATTTCACTTTCAAAATTAATACTTGTCGAAAAATCGACTAATCCGAAACTTCCCAGTGTGTTTCTAAAGTTAAGATTTGTGGATTCTTTTCGATTTCTCCCAACGTCTATCGACAACTTAAGTCAAAATTTGGAATCTGACCAATGTTCTGAAGTTCGAAAATATTTTCAAGACGACAAGGAGTTTAACTTGATAAGGCGTAAAGGTGTTTTTCCCTATTCTTACGTAGATTCGTTTGAAAAATTAAATGAAACAAAATTACCTGCTAAAGATAAATTTTATAATGACTTAACTAGTACAGCGATTTCTGACAATGATTATCAGCGAGCTACTGAGGTGTGGCAAACATTTCATTGTTTAACACTTGGTGAATATTCAGATATTTACTTGAAATCAGATGTACTTCTTTTGGCTGATATATTTGAAAATTTTAGATCTGTATGTTTGGAAAAATTTAAGTTAGATCCCGCCCATTATTTAACAGCGCCATCTCTGAGTTGGGACGCTATGCTGCGTTTTACAAGAGTTGAACTCCAGCTTTTGACTGACATAGACATGCTTCACTTCTTTAAAAAAGGAATAAGAGGTGGTGTGAGTCAATGTAGCAAAAGGATGGCGATAGGCAATAATAAATTTTTATCAAATTATGATCCGTCAAAACCATCCTCATACATTCTATATCTCGATGCTACGAATCTTTATGGCCATAGCATGTCACAGTCACTTCCTCAGAGTGATTTCCGGTGGCTTGACTTTAACGAAATTCAAAATTTTAATGTTTCGGAAATTGATGATACTGCTTCAAAAGGGTATGTCCTGGAGGTTGATTTAGAGTATCCATCATATCTACACGAAAGACATAATGATTTACCGTTTTGTCCGGAAAACATGATCCCACCAACCAGTAAACAACCAAAACTAATTCCAAATTTACGAAATAAATATAAATACGTCATTCATTACAGAAATTTAAAACAATGTCTAAAATATGGTCTGAAATTAAAAAACGTCCATAGAATTTTAGAATTTAGTCAATCTGCCTGGTTGAAACCCTATATTGAGTTAAACACAAGACTTCGGAATTCAGCGAAAAATTCTTTTGAACGAGACCTTTTTAAATTCATCGTGAATTCTATTTTTGGCAAAACAATCGAAAATGTAGATAAAAGACAAGACATAAAATTGTGCACTCATTGGGAAAATAAGAAGGGGGCTATTGGTGCTGGTGGATTAATAGCGAAACCAAATTTTAAATCCTGTTCGGTATTTGACGAAAACTGTGTGGCTATTGAAATGCAAAAATTAAAAGTTTGTTATGATAAACCTCTTTATGTGGGATTTTCAATTTTAGATATATCAAAAACTGTAATTTACAATTTTTATTATGGCTATATTAAAACAAAATACGATAAAAATGCAAATTTATGTTATACAGATACTGATTCACTCATCTTGGAAATATTTACGGATAATGCTTATAATGACATTAAAGAAAATATCGAACATTTTGATACTTCCAATTATTCAATTGATAATATTCACAATATACCCAAAACGATTTCAGTGGTAGGAAAAATGAAAGACGAATATTCTGGTACACCTATTGAGAGTTTTTACGGTACTGGTGCAAAAGCATATTGTGTCAAAGCCGGTGGGGTTACAAAAAAGGCGAAAGGAATTTCAAAAAATGTAATAAAAAATCAGTTGCATTTATCGGATTATATTCAAATTGTGGAGAATGGTGGGTATATATTTCGCAAAATGTACGTGTTTACATCAAATTTACACACCATATACACGGAATTGAAAAATAAAGTAGCTCTGTCGTCGGCTGACAATAAGCGATTTTTAATTCCTGGAAGCGAAAATACTCTCGCCTGGGGCCACTTTGGTATTACCCCGGTTAACAGTACTGATGAAGATTTAGATATTTTAGTTAAAATAGCTCAAAATTTATTAGATAATGATGCCCCCGATTTTGATTTAAATTTGTAATTTGTATAATTTATCTATATGCCTTGTATTTGTAAATGTGTGTTAATATATATATATATTATATTCATTAAGTCTTATTTTTTGACCTATCCCCAAGTTATAGTCAGAATTCTACAGCTGTACTGTAATACTTTTATGAAAAAAAATACAAGTGATTAATAAAATATTTTTATTGGTTTTAATTGTTTTTATAAAAATTAAGCGATTTCAAAGCTGCTATACATAAGTGACACTTGGATTGTGGCTGTGGTCCTCCATCTACATGACTTCTCCATTCCGGTCGGTTGTGATGCATGAAACATGGTAGTTTCGTTTGCAGATAAAAATCTTGTGTATATTCTGTTGGTAATTTATGCCATGCGTATAGAAGTTCAAAAGGTCTTGCATTTTTGACCAGATACTCCAATGGAAAGTATTCCAACTCTTGCTGGGTGAAGTCATACAAATAGTTTGTCTGATTTGTGTGTTTACTTAACAAAGACATCTTCACACATTTTTGGCAAAAAATGTCATCAGCTCCAGAATGTGCTTCCATAGTAAATAAATCTCACAACGGCTTCGATAACTAGTAACGAGGAGCACACTGCAATGTAGTAAGTAATTGCGGGAACTACTGTCTGGAGGTCTTCGTCGGTCGTGTTTGTATTGTTAGCTGCTAGTAGTGGGGGATAAATAGAGGGGCATTTTTCGAAGAGTTGATACCATCTCGTATCTTCTGTAGAATTATCATTTTTTTCTTATTCGGAGTTTGTAAGCTGTACTATTTGTAGGTACCGGTGAGGAGAACACATTGCGCTTAAATAACACCATTCGCTTCCATTGCACCAGCCAACTTTCATTTCTTATATTGTTGTTATCGAAACATATAAACACTTCTTTCGCCTTGTACGGAGGTTGTATATAGAGACTGTTTAGCGAAATAGTTTGCAAGAGTAAAAGCTCGGACGCTAACATCTTACTGACATTGTTTAAAGCCGCATACCTATTTTATTCTATTACAAAAGGGTGGGGGTTATTATAAATACGGTATTTCATATATTGATTTATTTGGTATTTACAAATCTATCCTTATTTTGAAATACATTTTCATTCCACTTATGCACATCTACGGGAGATATTTGCAGTTCGTTCTCGCTCTTCTTACAGGTGCAACTACTTTCTTCCTCCTCTTGTAAATTATATGTTACCACATACCAGTGCGGTAGAATCATTTTTTATTTTATATAGAACACCTCGCAAATTACACAATATTATTTCGTCAACTAACTTGTCAAGAGTTATCCTCCCTTGTAAATACATCTCACAGATAGTGACCGCTCGGCTGTATTCTTGCTGTCGCTTTTCGAATTGTTGGTTCGCTTCCTCATCGTGGTCTATCCCATACTCTACATACAGTCTATCATGATCGGCATAAAATGCTAAGTCAGAAATAGCACTACTCATATCACGTACTCCCTTTTGTATATCTTTTATCCAGTTCTTAATATAGTCTTCCATTTTCGTTATAACACGTCTATGGATAATAGAAAGTTAAATATTTGTTATAAATGTGTTCTATCTCCGCCTTGCTTGCTCCTTTGGGATACTGTTGCATATGGACTGTCTCCACTATAATCGGTCTTGTTTGTTTGCATACACCGGTACAGAGGCCTATTATATATTCTGGTCTGCTAAGCCACCCACTGTTATTATATCGTCTATGTATAACCATTCGGCACACACTACATCTTTTCTTTACGATTACTGCTGACATATCTACACTGCAGCGTATTTGTTACTGCATCGCTATTTGTACACGTTGCTCCCACCCGTATGAGCTTCTAAAAATAGTTTATGCAAATGAGTTCACTGACTTGCTATAACCTTGTGCATGACCTTGTTACACAGGGGTCACTGGCCGGTCATCTGAATGACCTTGTGCATGACCTTGTGACAGAAGCCCCATATATACCCTACTTGTTTCCATAAAGGCAGAGAACACAGAACAAGTGTAATACGTTTTTACACCGTACTAATGTTAGCCTAAACATGTCGATTTTATAATAAATTTTGTCAGCAAAATTTGTTTGAGTATACTGTCAGAAAGTTTTAGTACAGCCGAAGTTTAGTACACGCAAAGTCATTTGTTACTACTTTTTGCTACAAAAATTGGTACAGCTTGGCAAATTGGACGCGCAGTAGCAAGTAGGTCAATGGGCTGACAGTGAAGGTGAAATCAATTGGTACTATCTAATGAAAAAAAATATTTACACATTTTATTGTTTTCAGTTGTTGTACATTGTATAGTTTTCTCTCCTGGCTGTACTTAAAAGGACTCTGATCATCATACTGATATTCTGATATATAAATAATTGCTGATTGATAATTGATTTTGCTAGTTTGCTCCTTTATTATCTTTCTGTGCATTTCGCGGTTAAAATTAAATTTACCAAACTCTTTATGAATACCACTATACATATGACCATATTAATTACTTAAATATGAGGTATACTCGAACCCCTCTTAATACGTCAAATCCGTGCATCATCGCGTCGCTTAAGTCGCGAAATGTAGTCTCGCTTAAGTCGCGATCATAACGTCAACGTTTTCGTGTTTTAGCTGCAAAAAAGAAATATTTAGAGATATACCACAGCACTTGTTATAACGAAAAACGAGCCAACTGAACAAAAAAATTAACGTAAGCATACCCAGTCGTGCGTGACAAAGTTCAATTTGATTGTTTTTTTGTTGATTCAATCTTTTTTCCTTGAGTCCGTTGCGTAGTGAGATAATTCAATTTTCAGGAAAGAAGGTTTATTAAAAGATTGTCATTTGCAGAGCAATTACAGGTCATCGAATATTTTAAAAATGGGATGAAAAACAAGGATCTGTCAGAAAAGTACAAAGTGCACCACTCGACCATCTCAAAAATCATTCACAACAAAGACAAAATACTACAACACAAGGAAACTATGGAAAAATACGGCGCAAATAAAAATGTACTCAGATATTCATCAGTTCACGATAGTCTTTTTGAGAAATGTACATTTTTGTGGTTCTGAACCTGTGACTGGGCCTGTTCTACAAGCAAAAGCCAAGCAATTTCATGCAAGTCTTAACGTGGACTCCAATTTTTCGGCGAGTAATGGCTGGCTTGCCAGATTTAAGAAACGTCACGGGATAAGATCTTTAAATATCAAAGTAGAAAAACTTTCAGCAAATGAAGACTACGCCAGTGCGTTTCGAGAGGGGTTAAAGGCTTCCCTTGAAAACCATGGATATAAGCTCGATACACCGGCGACGAGACCTCGTTATTTTGGAAATATTTTCCCACCAAAACTTGTGTGTGTCGAAACGAAACTGAAGCACCAGGTCGAAAAGCTTCCAAAGATCGTGTTACCATACAAGTTTGTTCGAATGCATCGGGCACACATAAAATTCCATTGACAGTCATTGGGAAGTCAGAACACCCTCGATGTTTGAAAAATGTGTTTACGTCAATTGTCTACAGGGCACAAAAAAAAGTTGGATGGATCGCAACGTTTTCATTGATTGGTACAAGAATGTGTTCATACCCAGCGTAAAGAAAAGAAATCCTGACCCCGAAGCAAAGTAAGTACACAACTTTTTCCTCGCGCCGCCCACTCGGAAAACGTATTACCATGTACATATAATAAAAAATATTGTACGTTACAAGGGAGAAAAAACAATTTTCTACTAGTGTGAAATATGTCAGTGTATATATAATATGTCAATGTAATGTACTATTAAATACGTCAGAAACAAAGAAAGTTGAAAAATGTTGACATATTTGCTCTTTTTTTAGATTCATCTTAATCTTAGACAATGCACCAGCACATCTTTCGTCTACAGAGTTGAACGAAATCGATCCACAATTTTTCGTCGTATACTTGGCACCTAATGTGACGTGACTTATGCAACTGATGGATCAGGGCGTAATTTCGGCTTTAAAACGACGCTACAAGACCATATTTTTAAATGAACTCTTAGCCAAGGAATTTGAAGAGAAAGGATGTGTAGACGAATTCATCAAAAAATGGAATCTCCGAGACTGTTTCCATTTGTTATAAAATGCCTGGGACAGTGTTACAATAGATACTCTCAAGGATTCGTGGAAAAATCTACTACAGCTTCATCTTGCTGGTCCTGTACAAACGCAAACCGTCGCAGGATTACTTGAAGTGATACGACGTATTCCCGGCTGCGGTGAAATGTCTCTCAAGGAAGTCGAGAATCGGATAGATAAAGACCAATATGAACCGCCGTATAAAGTTTTTAATGATTCGCAATTGATTGAAATTGCCAAAAGAGGGATAGAAGAAAGTCACTCCGAAGAAGAATTATTGAATTCCAATAACAATAAGGATTCAGATGAAGAGTCACCGAACTTTCCTCCTCCATCGCTAGATGAAGTATTGCCATCGATTTTGCAGATTCGCCGTTGGAGTCGTGGAAACAAAATAGTCACAGTCGAAGAAAATCGTAGTCTTGACAGTTTGATGGAGAAGATGGTGCAATTGAAAATAAATATTTTGTAAATTAATAATAATAGTTTTATTGCTTCTGAGAGTGGATATACCCCTATAATATATGCAAATAGTAAAACAAGAAACAAAAAAAAATTGTTTTCATTCCGCTTCAGTGAATATTTTGAAAGTTAAATATTTTAAAAGACACCTTACCTATTTGAAAGGTTAGGTGTGTATATTTAATGTATTACACAATCATTTTTTTCAATAAAAATTGTACATATTCATGCGAGAATCCAATATCCAAACGTAGTTCTAAAACTTTTACAGGCGGAGACTTAACAGGGACGGTTTCGTGACATAATAGGGGGAAACGTGGTGAAATAAGAGAGAATGTGAATTAAGCGAATGTGACTTAACATGTATTCGAGTGTACTTTAGTTTAGCCGCTTTTTTTAATGTCATTCATTGAAGAAATGAAGAATGAAAACATGGATACGATGAACAGTCTATTTGACTCTCCGACGATGGATTTTCGTCATATTCTAACTACCCGAAACCCAAAGCCTTTTAAAACTCCGAGGAATGACTGCAATTTAGATACATAATTTTTTGCTAGTTCACCAGCGTACATCAAACAAAGAAAACGTACTCTCTAGCTTTACCCACAACAAAAACAACTGTCACTAACTATCGTCCAGCGCAGTCCGGGAAACGTATAGGGCTAATCAGTTAGCACCGAGTACATTATTCTCAGGGACCAGGGCCGGTGCAGAAATGTTAAGCAGTGAGGTAAATATATTCGGGCTTTTGTGCTGTTCTTTTTTTCTGGATTACTTACTCTGTAGGTAACGCAAACAAATAGACCTAGAAATCAGAGTAAATCAAGATCAAAATCAGAGTAGATCAAAAATATTTAAACTGTTGCTAGAAATCAAGATTTTTTTTCATAAAACAATAGTCAAACCTATCTGGGTGCATGGTATCGAATTATGGGATGTGTAAGCAAATCAAACATATCTCTCACTGAAAGAAGTATGTCAAAAATTCTACGGATACTGACAAAAGCACCCTGGTATGTTTCTAATAAAACCCTACATGATGTCCTCAAAGTTCTTTATGGTCATCAAGGAAAATACGTATTCTAATATACTATAATAATGTATTTTGATTGCTAATTGTACATAATAAGAAAAAAATAGGTATAATTTGAACATTAAATTATTGTTGCAAAGGGAATAATATGAGTTCAATTTTTGTACTTGTAATATTAATAATAATAAATTATTATCATTCTAATCAAATATTGCCACACAGAGATTCCTTCCTTTGTTTCCACGTGATCTTTGCTTCTATAAATAATATAGAGACGTCCAAAAAAAAAACATTATCAAAGTTGGCCGAGAAAAAAAAGACGTATGTATACTCTTAATCGAATTTATAACCTTATTTATTTGTCAAAACTGTCACATCATATGATAGCCGTTGTTTATTTTACAAATTGTGACAGTCACTTGTCAAACGTTTGACATAACCGAAAAGCTTAGACATGACCGCTATTTCCATCTCTCTCGGTCATAGTCAGAGTTGATGGCGTTTTTTTTTTTGGATACCTGTACAAAACGAGAACCTTAGACAAAACAATTTTAGTTTTTCTAAAATGTTTGTTTAGGACATTGTAGAGACAAAAAGTAAAAAAAGGATAAACGCAGAAAACATTTATGAATATTAGGCAATTCCCAAAAATTATCCTACATAAAGAGGTGATCTATCCTTGCGTCGGTCCTGACTCCGGTTGGAAATTAAACAGCGAATACATCTTACTCCGCATAATGCCCTGTACAGCGCCGGGGTCAAAGAGTCACTTTTGTCTCGAAGGGGAGATTTATTAGACGAGGACCTAAACATGCTGAGCTCGTTAGGCTGTGGGAGAAAACGGAATAATTGAGTCCCCTCATTGCAGAGCGTCCAGTTTTATAGAAACAACTAGTTGAGGGCGATCTGAGGTGTGTTAATGAAATAGTTGGTATTAAAACTACAATGGGTATCGTTATTTTTGGAAGAAAACTTAAAAGTGCCCCTCCCAAAGCAGTCTAAACAGTGGCAATAGGATTTAATCTCCAGAAGTAATAAAATTTAATGCAGGTTACGTCAGGCCACTGAGAAAATCCTTGGATATTTACAAGAAGACTAGAACTAAGGAGACAGAACTGCGTCTTTTCGCTGTACAACGCGACGGGCTCGAATATGTCCGCCTCCAGAGGCGCTGTAAACAGTTGTGTATCACGGTTGCCACGGTATACAAACAGATATCTATACGTATACCGTGGTTCTGTACTAATCTGTGTGCGTTAGATATTAGAGTCCGTGTGAATGTCCGTGATGCGAATACATGTAGCAGACGCTCGATATTTTTCGTTAATTTGTTGTTATCTTTGGAAATACAAATTTTCGTAATTATCATTATGAAAATGTACTCAACGTTGAAGCACGTAACATGAAATACTTTGAAATTGTTAACGTTGAAACACGTAATATGAAATACTTTAACAATACAACAAAGGAAAATATTTCATTTCATACATACATAGTAATTTGAAATAATCTCAGGTTATTCTGACGCTTCGGAACACTTCTTGTATCACACAATGCAACAAAGCACTTTCGAACCATATTTATTTAACATTCGAATTGTATTTTTATTAAAACCCAATGGCATGTAAGCATATTGTGACATTTGTGTAAGTGTCATTAGTGACAGCTGACAGTCATTAAGTTTTATTGTTTACATACTTAGTCTATTTAGTTTATACACTAGCTGTTAGTAACGAATTGTATGGAATGACATATTAAATGTTCTAGATGTCAAATGAATTATCTAGAACATTTAAAAATTATAAATAGTGTTGTTTTTGCTAGAATAGAGATAGTTGTGATTCGAATTTTACACAGTTAAGATCGACAAGTTGTATAGTATTCACATGTGGTCCGCTGCTCATCACGTGACGTCGAGTACACCATTGTTTACAGCGCCTTCTGGAGGCGGACAGATTTGATCGCATGATACCGAACGAGTTCGGTCTCCTTAGTTCTAGTCTTCTTGGATATTTATTTGCTTGGATATTGCATTGCATTGGATATTGCATTTTTATGTAAATGGGGTGAATTTGTGAAATGTAAATATGGGATGAATTCACATATTTATAGTAGAATAACTTACTGCTGATATTAAAAAAATCCCACCAAAACGCTTCAAAGCGCCATGTCAAAAAAAAACCCGACTGGCGAAGTCCGAATTACACAGCGCAAACTCTACAAAAAAAATGTGGCAAACTAAAGAATAATGAAGGGACGTTACCATGAGCAGTGTATATCAGGCTTCTAGCCTTCTGGACTTTTTTTGTCCTTAAAAACGTTAAACGTTCCTTGTAACGCGGCGTGAAAGTAGGGTAAACTACTGCATTGTCTCAATACAACGAAATACGGAAAAAACTGTTCATAAGATATTCTGGTTATTTCGCGTTTTACGTTTATAAAAAATATAGTTTTGTGTTTTTTGTAGAGTTTAGTTGCATATTCATTACCCATTACTAGAGTTCGGAAGTCCTGGCTTACCGCATGTAAAGCTGCATTTACCTATCCAGACTTCCCGCATGAGATCGCCGTACTACCGCGCAGACGTGAGCCTCGGAACATCGGGAAGGATTGATCAGTGGCGTAGGTATGCAGGGGTAAGAAATACACGCGTATATAATTAACAAGGCGCTTAAAAATACGATTTATACTTGCAATTATCCTGGAGTTTTAGAGTATCGAGCCCTGTACCACAAATTTCCGAACTTTACATTACATAACATTTATAAATAGAATAAATGTGATAATTGCGTTCCATGAGTCGAATTTGTGCATGTTGCTTCAGTTACCTATCGTTTAGTTACGCAGCGGCAAATAATGGGTTTGCTTTGATGGTTACTAGGAGAATACAGCGAACTACAGGCCTTCCTACCATCTCGCTCGCATATTTTGTTCGCATTTGTCTGAGAGAAAAGTTTACTGTAATAAATAACACAATATTGGAAAACAAAATAATAATTTTGTTTTCTCACTTCTTTCTATGAATATAAAGTAAACACTCTTTGTTAAAGTTTTTCCTATAATAAGAAGAAAATACATATACTCCGCACACAGTGCCAATATTATTTGTAGTAATTAATACTATTCCCTGTACTCATACATCAAATCTAACTGGATGTAACCAGGGAAAGCATTGTGCCAGGAGCCGGGGTGTACTCCCAATGGCAGCAATTAATTTCCGATTAGTAATTAGCGCAATATAGGGCATTAACATTACGTTGTTGTGTTTCTAACGGTGACTGAAGGGAAGCGAACAGGTAGCGACAATTTGTCATGTGTAGGGCGTAGGGAGAAATTCGATAGTAATAGAGGGCTGTGAGTATAAAGTGTGGTGAGGGTTTCCTCAATTTCTACAGGTAATTCGGCCTAGGTTCGATATATACGGAACGCATTTGATTAATACCTGTAGTTTAATTTTCTGGAGTATCAGCATATTTAATCAAAATGGTAAAAAGATGGTAGATAATATTGGGAAAAAAACCCTTTTACCTAGTAATCTTTATATTTCTTAACCCATTAACGCATAAAATTATATATTTCACATACGCAGTTTTAGAGTACCTACATTGCTGTAAACCTGCTCTGTGATTTTGTTGCAGAATTTCGCCGAAATTCATATACGACTATTTTTTAGTGTGCTCTACTCGATTTTGAGCTCATTTCAATATGTTTTTATGGAAAATTTTGGAGATTAAAAATGAAAAGCGGTTTCATTCTGTGACTTTTTGAAAAATGGCTGTAAACGACCTCCAAAAATTTTTCAATTACCGTATTCTAGTGAAAGATCATGTAATTGGACATCAACCTTCAATAGTCCATCGCGATTTCCAAGGTTTTTTCTGCTTCCGGTTCGATATCGCGACCAGAAGTCGGTCATTTTTTTAAGTCTGAAAAAGTCAGTTGTTCTTGGGGATCGCGATGCATTATTGAAGGTTGGTGTCCAATTACACGATCTTTCACTAGAAGAGGGCAATAAAAAAGATTTTTAGAGGTTGTTTACATCCATTTTCATAAAAAGTCACAAAAAAGAAACCGTTTTTTATATTTAAACTCCAATTTTTTTCTGAAAAAAACGAATTGAAATGGGTTAAAACCATCAAAATCGAGTAGAGCATCCTTAAAAATAGTCAAAAATGAATTTCTGCGAAACTCTGCAACAAAATCGCAGTTACATTACTCTACAGCTGCGTATGTGAAATATATAATTTCAGGCGTTAATGGGTTAATCTCTAAACATATTTATTTCTAACTCAATAATTCTAAACATTAGGAAAAACATTTGTGGGGTTCAAATTTGAATTTTTTTCTAAATATATCGGTTTATTTAATCTTAGAAAACAGGTATCAAAAAAATGTTAGATAGTAGATTAAAACTGAAAGATTTAGTATGGAAGGGAATAGGCCACGCCTCGACAAAAAAAACACAAAATACTATCACAACAGTACGACAGCTTTTCAAATTATAAATGTTCGTAGTTTTGCATTATAACAACGGATTTCATTCAGCCAATGATATGGAAAGCTTTTAGTGCGTCATTTTTGAATCACTCCTCCGAATTAAAAAACAGGTTATAAAGAGAAAAACGATTGGACTTGATCCTACATTAACAAGAAATTAAACACACATAAACTTTGAATTAACGGAAACCATAATATTTGACCTATTTTTATAGGAGTAATTAGGCAACATATTCAAACTGCGTCCTTTCTATTTTAACAAATAGTAAAGCAGTGATTAAGTGATTATGGATAGTGATAATCTTATTGTATAGCGGTTTCTGTAACATAATGTGACCAATGTCTGGAAACTTCGTCGCCGACAACGCGTATGTTCGGTCACGCCCACATTCGAGAATTCTCATGATAATTAGATAAGTCATTTTTATATTTTTTTAAGGTCAAAGGAAGTTAGCGATATGTGGTTTATGGGAGTGTATAATTTATTCAACCTTATGCAAATTTAAAGAAATTATTTTATATTTATTTCTTAGTCTCTATAAAATATCACTCATGCAAATTGTTATGAAAAAAGTAAGATGACGTTTATTACCACTTTTCCTAAAATATGCTTACCTTGGAATCAACAGAGTGCGGTTTCGGTATAGACCTGAAAATTAAAACAACTATTTTACACCAATCAATTTGTATAATGTTTATACTATTATAATATTACTTTAACCCTTTAACGCCAAAGTGCACTGTCAAGAGACATGAGCTTAGAGGCTCATATTACTGATAGAAAAAAACAACTAAAACCATGTTTTCCCATGTTTTCGAGGTCGCTCTTTCGAATGGAATCGTTAAAATTTGCAAAAAAAAATTGATGTAACAGGATGGTAGATATGACATTGCGACCATTTTGAAGCAAATTTCGAAATCCTGAATTTTGAAATTCTGACATCGGGATCGTGATTAGCGACCCCGAAAACCCATGGTTTACAAAGTTTGAGGCAAAATAATCGAAACATTTTAAATTTTATTCGGGATAGTAGCCATATTCGATCCGCCATCTTGAATTTTGAAATTCTAACATTAGGATCGTGATCAGCGACCCCAAAAACCCCAAAAGTACTAATAGTTTTTCAAAATTCTTCTTTTGCGTCAATGATCCCGCAACTGGTAAAAAACCATGTTTACCATGTCTAGTTATTCTAAACTCAAAAATGAGAATATTAAATATTCTTCTCATTGCGTTTCCTTCAAGTGCACGTTTCTATTTGTTTTTGAGTGGTATAAAGACGATAACAGCTGAAATTGCGATTAAAAAAAAATAATCTTGAAAAAAATTGCATTTCTTAATAGGTTGAAAATTGAAAATTGAAGGTTATATCAATTTTTTGCAAATTTTAACGATTCCATTCGAAAGAGCGACCTCGAAAACATAGGAATACATGGTTTTAGTTATTTTTCCTTTATTTTTTCTATCAGTAATATGAGCGTCTAAGTTCATGTCTCTTGACAGTGCACTTAGGCGTTAAAGAGTTAAACACAAATTTTTCTCTCAAGAGTTACTTTAACTCTTTGCTCTTGCCCCAAATCATACGATCACATTTATCATTTGCAGAGAAGCCAAGTCAGTTATTTGCAAAGTCAATATCGATTTAATTAATTTTGAAAGCCCCCGTAACAGATATTGTGAACAAAAGTATTTTTGGGGAAATAAAGATTGACTGTCATATTTATATATTTAGTAAAATACTGCTTTAATTTATTTAAGACAGATTATTTAAATATTATATAATGTCTCTTTACGCGTAGTAGTAATACTATGAGAAAACTGGTGAATTTGAAGGTCATCGATGTGGAAGCCAAGTAACAATCGTTGGGTCTTGATCACGATTGTTGTATATGGTTACTATATCGGGAGTTTACTAAGATAGGATACACGTAATATATTTCTATACACAC
This sequence comes from Aromia moschata, assembly GCA_029963805.1. Taxonomy (NCBI): domain Eukaryota; kingdom Metazoa; phylum Arthropoda; class Insecta; order Coleoptera; family Cerambycidae; genus Aromia; species Aromia moschata. The sequence continues at coordinate 1,158,966 of JAPWTK010000045.1, forward strand.
AATTACACTGAATTGTTATCGATAGACACATAGTATATCTGTACATCGGTACACAAAATGAAATTTTTGCAAAAAGCAGTAAAATAAAAAGTTTTTATATGTAATTGGTTTGCGAAAAAAAATATTTCGCAAACATTTTGCAAGTCATTTCCAATATCTTTTGGTGAGACACCCACTTTTTGATTTTTTTTAAACTTCTATGTGGATGCCATGCTTCCTTACAAAAATACTAGAATTTCAAATTCCACCAGGACTCCAGGCAAACGGGGTTTCAGCAAAAAAAAATGCCGACTGGGATTTTTCAACAGGAATGCATACCTCTCAATACCTGTAATTATTGTACCTAAATTCCAACAGCTGAAAATTAGTGCGTCAATGTTTAATAAACAAGTGAAGTTAGGAAAATGAGTCTTTGACTTATATAAATTTATCCTTGGATTTTATAAATGTACATACGTGGAAGAAGTTGTAGGTATTAAAAATACCTATCTACAAAATGAGCCCAACCGCATGAAAATCGAATAATTAGTTTTTTAACAAAATGCAAAAAAACTGCTAAAAAATGCTATTTTTTAATTATTTTTTAACATTAATAATAATGAACGTAGACGAAGTAAACTTTGATAGATTATAAGTTTTGCCGTGTACAATAAGTGTTTTTTTTTTTGAAACGTTTCCTTGCATAATTGTTGCGAAAAAGCATTTGTTTATAAAAAAAAGGCACTTTTTTGAACATTAATTTCTATAGCTAACAGATGTCGTAGCGTAACGGGGTTGGACTTATGTATCTTCTTCCTAAAGAGTTATACTTTCAATCTCTTATTTATAGTATATCGATTTATTGCAATAATTGGGCAAAAATACGTGCGAAAGACAGGAAAGTTAAAAGAGGCGTATTTTATGGACTGAAATGTTTTTTTTTTGCAAAACTAATGCGATATTCCGATTTATCTCATCGAGCTACCCCAAATCGATTGGTTATTAGTTTTTGCACGTCCACAGGAAGCCGACATATCAATGATTTTGCGAACGTGCACGATTTTGAACGTCCGAGTTCGGTTTTCCGGGCGCTCGCTGGCACTCATCCCTGCTGAAATTGAAATTAAGTATTTAATAAATGTTCAATATGCACCATTGTTATTTAAGTACAGCTCCTAATGTTTTCTTAGTTCATTAGAAACTACTTTTCTGAAAATATTTCCACTTAATTCAGCACAGACAGCAGTAATCTTTTGCTTCAAATCAAAACACAAATTGTTTTGTGCACAGCTCATTTGTCTGTATTCGAATTCAAAAAATAATAACAATTGCTTTAATAAATAGGTATGCATTTACTTAAAGTTAAGTCAAGAACTGTTGTTCACGCATACTTTCACAGCTAAATCCTGGGAATTTTGGAAGTTCAATACGGTTTATCACTCATTATTAGCATTAGAAGATGTCCTCACTGGTGTGAAGTTTAGAAGTGGACTATTTAGTAGATTGACAATATTTTTAAGCGAACGTTTTAGTAGACCAAATAAGATTTTGGGGATCGGACATAGTTTTTGAAATAATGAAAATAAAAAAAGAGTTCAAAAAGTGAATGAAGCTTCTGATGCTTTTTTTCTAAACTTTAGAAGTTAAAGGAACTTAAACTTAGTTTAGTTTAGTTTATTTGCCTTTAGTTTAAAAACTAATTGATATATGCCTTTATAAAAGTAAATTGATATTCAAAATATAGGTATAAAATAAAATAAAAAAAATATAAAAACATATGCACTACATATACATATAAAAAAAACAAATAGCGCATTCGACAATAAATGAGCCGTAACTTTTTAAATATTCAAAATACAAAAATAAATGTTAAATAGAAAAATAACTCATAATTAATATACTTACCTTTGCAATTGTAAGGAAAAAAAAGGTATCATGCTAAAAAAAAATTAAAGCGTCGCACAGTGGGTTAGAATCGGAAAATCCTGGCCAAAAATCGAGAAAGGTAGAAAATTTGTCAAACTATATCGAATATAATGTTTTTTGGGTCGCTGATTTCAAATTTGTACTTTATATTTCAAAAAAACAAAATGTCGGCCCGAAAGTAACCGCTTTTTGCGATAAAAGCAACTTTTAAAAATCCAAATTAGAGTATTCATATTTTCTGTAAATAAGATTTCAATTTAATACACTCCTCGAAAGGTAAACAAAATGGCGGACCGCATTCGGAACAGAATAGGCAGCAACCGCATGTAACCATTTTTTCGCGATAAAAGGTACTTATTATGATCAAAATTTCAGCATTGATATTTTCTGCTTATATCATTTCAACTAAATCTCCTTACCGAAAAAAAAAAACAGGTGAAGAACCGGAAGTAAAATTTTCTTAAAAAGCTGCATATTTTGATTCGAATAAGATTATTTATATTTTTCATTAATAAGATTTTAATCTAACGCCCTGAAGAAATGGAGGGCCAAAAGCAACAACTTTTTGGTACCTACAATTGCACGCAACGTGTCTTCAGTTAAGTTACATTAGGTTACTAACATTATTTTGTGTTAAAAATTGATCGCAGAGAACCTCAGTTAAGTTGAATTAGGTTAACTAGTATAAAATAAAAAATATATATTTCACGGAACATGGAGACACCCTATATTTCTCCTTCAACTGGTCAATAGTGTACACCAGGTATATACATTTCCCCCTTGGTTGGGACTTACTATTGTATCGGGGATGAACACCTGCTTTGACGCAGGTACAGTTAGAATTGCCCCGAGAACCCTCTATTGGACGCGCCTTTCTATTTTTGCATTTTTCACTGAAATAAGCCGTTTCAAGCAGCCAATTTTGTTTATTAATTCCACTAATATTTCCCACATGTTAAATTGTGAATTAGTGTTAGAACTCTGTAGATACAAACTATTTTCCTACTTTTCTTTCACTACCTTAACATGCGCGTTTGTATTATAAGCGCAGAGTTAACATTTATTTTCCATAATAAGAAATACAAACATTTGAATTTCAATGCATAGATAGTATTTTACATCCCTTCAAAAGTCGCCTCCATTTTTTTTAAGTCGGAAATACGCCTTGTGGTAGCAAAAATTCACAACACACGAACGTTGAGTATTTTGGGACCGATTCTCGTACCGTTACGCACTCGAAGGTGGCCAAATTCCGACTGAATAGGAGGTATATGGTATTACACGCAGGAAACCCTGCTTCACAAAGCTATATGAATTAAAACAGAATATAACGAACTTGGTTTTTCGATTTTTGGCCAGGATTTTTCGATTCTAACCCACTGTGCGTCGCGACGCTTAGCGTCGTTAAGACATTTTTTTTTTTTTAATCTTAATTTTGAGCGAAGGTGAGTAAAAGTGATTTACCGTTCACAAAAATTAGTTTCTCTTAGCCGTTTCCGAGAAAAACTCACTTCCTATGATAAATCGATCACCTGTACACATAAGGGGCTTTAATAAAACCGTTGTCCTTTCTGTATTCTAAGCAAAAAACCGTCTGACACAGGTTTTTACTCTTTTAAAACCGATCAAAAATTAAAAATATAAATGGATTTTAAATTAACCCTGTGCATCGTAAAACCTGTAGAAACAACCTTCCCGCCCCAATGCAAAGTCGAACGATAAAATCTCAGCGCCCCGCAAAACTGAATACGAAAATCTGTTTCCTATTCGGAGCGATCTTATATTTTATGCATGTCTGAAAAATGTATCCCTCGAGAAGACGCCGGCCGACTCGGGGATACAATGGCGCGTGGCTTAGCGCGAACTAACCCAATATATCCCCGGACCCCGCAGGAGAAGACGCCGGTTCGGCTAGGGGAGAGTGGAAGTAAGGAATGTGTAGTTGATGTAGAGCGAGCCGGGACACGTCGAAGCCACTGTGACACGTTCCGAATTTAGATGTGCATTTTAAGGGCGAGCCATCGATTTATTGGAGATAAAATCGCCGCGCCGGGTCTAATATGACCGACAGGCGCAACAGGCGTTGGATTGGTCAAGGTCTTTCTAGGGTCCGGAAAGCGTGTTACAACGCAGGGTCGGCACGATACAACTCTATGATAGTAAAAGAATAAACGTATTTTTTAAGCGCCTTGTAAATTATGGACGCGTGTATTTCGTGCCTGTGCATACGTACGCCACTGACCGTGCCTAGTAACGCGCACTGGGACTCTAGTACCTACCCCATTCCCGTGCGGGTAGTTCTGTAGTATTTTCTCGATGCGTGTGGATGGACGGTAGAACGCCGAGTTTAAAATAATTGTATGTGTCGTGAGTGACTAGCTAATTGTATGTGTACCTACATAAGTATTTGTCGTTCGTGTAGTATATTTACATATTATCTAATTTTGTGTATTTTTTGCAATAATAGCACAGTCTTACCATTTATGAATCGACTGAAAAAGATAGTTGAAAATTACGAGAATTTTACAATAGACGGATCACATATTATATGTACCCCTTGCAATCGTTGATATATATTTCGTAGAAGCCGAGAGTGTGGAAGACATTTAGATTCGAATATCCATCAACAAAATATTACTGGTAGTGTTAAAAAAAGGAATTTAGGTTTGATTTGTGCATGTTTTGCGCATGTAGCCTTTCGTGGAATGTAATCGACAATATTCACATTAGACGTTTTTTTTTTGCAAATATGTATCCGATTTTCCTTTGCCTAGTAGCTAACATTGCGTAAAATATATTTTAGAAGACATATCAACACGTGTCATGTGATGATGACTGTGGATGAAAAAACAGATTTTTGAGGTAATAAGGTCGTTAATGTTTTGCAAGCAATGGTAAAAAGTATAGAAATCGTAGTAACAGTGCATTATCTTCTGCAGATGTAAAAAATAATAATGCACTGATGTTAGTGACAACAAACAACTGTTAGTGATACTAACAATTGTGCGAAATTCGTGAAAATTAGGTGCGTAATGTGTCGTTCTCTGTCCGTGTGAACTATTTTCATTTGCACTTTAATTTCAGTAGATGTGGAACGATCATTTTTCTTCTACAACCATCCGTACGGACCAAATCACGTTTAACGAGATAAGTGCAAAAAGACTTCTGATCGTAGCAACGTACGGTCAATCAATGAAGACAAACGTACACTCAAGTAATGAATACAGTAGATGTTTCTGAATGACACAAGCGATATGTATGTACATTATTAACATGTTTTTACTCGTGTCTTTTTGGTCTGTGATAATATCCTTTCAGATTACGAGTCCGATCCTGCATTATGGCACAGTTTTGGGACCCTAGTTATTTCATCCAAACAGCCATTTTTAGGGAAACCTAATTTTTTCCTCAAAGGGGATTCTATTAGAGAACGTTAAAAATTCTTTTTTTTTGTTTTTTGCAAGTATTTACCATACATAGTTTTGTGCAGCGGACCCCAGGGTATGGTATGGATTCGATGTATTTTTTTTTACGGCGAATCCAAATTTCAAAACCCCAGGACGATTGACAGTGTCAATCTTTTTTAATATGCGGAAAACTTTTTTTTGTGGGCGAAAGACCGTCACGACATGGAGGTGTCCTGGCTGCAAAAACATGAAGGAAGAACATATAGAGCTTCATTTCTGCTGCACAGAACTTTTTTTGTGTGGCTGTGTTTTACGTGACAGCCACACAAAAAAAAATCAGTTATGGTCAGCAGACCTCAGGGTATGGATTTGATGTATTCTTTTACATCGAATCCAAATTTCAAAACCGCAGTACGATTGACCATGCCATTTTTTTCAATCATCAGAACAATCTGTACATGTCAGGATTTCATACAGGACGTCAGGCACGCAATTAGAGATTCGAGTTTTTTTTAGGTGAAAATCTTGAAAAAAAAGAATTTGACCATTCTATATGCATCAAAATATCTCGCTGACCCCAAAAATTGAATTGTTCTTAATGGATTATGCATTTTTTCATCAAATCGGAATCGGAATCGTATTTCATCAATACATCAAATCGGAAACGTATAATAAAAGCACTAGAGGAAGTCAAAAATTGAATTTTTCAACTTCATTTCATTGACAACTTTGACTCTCTCTGTTGGCTATAAGTTCTATGGATTTGGTGTATTATAAAAAACGCACAACTCATCAAGCAGAATAAGACTGACACATTAATTCGAATTTCGAGGTCAGCAGGATATATTGATGGGTACAAAATGGACAATTTAGACCTTAGGAATCTATAATTGCCCTATGTACTACTGTATATTGTTGCCTTATGTACCATGCCTATTTTCTTAAGTAAAAAATTATGTACCAACAATTTAAACGACAGCATTGCAATTGCATTAAAACAATTGTGGAAGCTGTTGCCACCATAACAAATAATCTTAAGTCAAAGAAAGACTTGAGAGACGTGTAATGGAGGACTACATGTTGAATAGTAATAGTTTTAACTATTTGCAAATATTTAAGCTTATATCATTTAATTTCGGTTTATTGCATTTGTAAAAATTGTGGCGTTTATTTTCTTTTGTTTTACAAAAATAAAAAATAGCGGCACTTCACTTAAGATAAATTTTACGTTTTTCAATTTAACCCACAACACACTGTACACACTGTACATATTATCACAGGTTTGATTAGTGTCCATGGATAATCAAGATAAGCAATAATTTTTGTCAAGAATGATGTTTTTTCCAAAAATAAGAAAGATTACAAGAGGGCGGTACCCCATCCGGGGATACACGGTATATAATTTTTTCCCAAAATTACGTCACATATATATATTTGAATCGCGTGTTTTTACAGTAATCCATTACAAGCAAATGAAAATAATTTACGAGCAGTAAGTAGCAAATGACGAGCAAATGATCTCTGTCGAAGAATTACGAAATTTTAAACATGGAGGGGGGTTTTTTTCACGGTGGTCCAGATATAACCAAAAATTCCGCATGTAAAATTTCACCTAAGTATTTTTTATTAAACCATGCGATATGAAGCTTCGTACACGTCAAAGAGAATACTAAGTACTAATCTTGTTAGAAACGGCATAAAGGAAAGGGGTGAATACGACGAAGGTGAAGAATGAGGCGGTCTAGAAAATTCAAGGGATCAGCGAAGCGAGTTAAGGAGTGATGCATCTTTCATAGACTCGGCGTTAGCCAAGATGAGATGAATTGCTGTTCTCCTTTCGAATAAAAATATAGGGCTGCAATACGGTTTTATATACGGCGTGTCCCAAAATAAGTGAAAAATTTTAAATTGCCATAATGCAAAATATATGCAGTTATGTCAGTATTTAATTGGGTTGTTGTTGAAGATTAATCTTTTGGATTCCAAGCCTGCTTAAAAAGTATTTTTAAATTTTTTTGCTGTCTTGGTTTTTTAAAAGTTGTTGATTAAAAAGTATGTTTGCCATATAACACATAACTAAAATGTCCTTTACTAATGGGTGTCCCATAATTCATGCAAGAATTTCATTTGCCGTCATTTGTGCGGTAAAGTGTTGGCAACCAAAAAAAGAAAACAGTTTGACAGCTGACAGTTTAGGGTTAATAAAAATGGAGTACTATACGAAAGAACAGCGCGTTTTCATTGTTGAACAATATTTCAAAAATAATGAAAGTTTGGCTGCTACAGTTCGCAAATTTCGTACAAAATATGGTCGGAATATTGAATTAACTTCGTCAACTGTGAAGTGAGTGACTAAAAAATTCAATTTTGGACACTAAACACACTGGCTGTCCAATAACAAGCCGTTCAAATTATATTATCAAAGCAGTGCGTGAGAGTGTTGGTGAAAGTCCAGGAACATCGATTTAGCATCGAGGACAAGAATTGCAAATTTCAGGAAGTTCTCTACAGCGTATACTCACTAAAGATCTGCATATCCATGCTTTGAAAGTTCCATTGATACAAGATCTGCTGCCTAATGACCATGCACAGCGAAGAGTGTTTCATTGAATGGATTATTGAACAACAACAAGTGAATGCTGATTTTTCGAGCAAAATCATCATAAGCGATTAAGCTCATTTTCACTTTGATGGCTTCGTTAATCGTCAAAGTGCTGCATTTGGGGTTTAGAGAACCCACTGTGATTGCCGAAAAACAAATGTGTCTGAACACTGTCGAAAAACAACGTGTCAGTGTTTAGTGCGGATTTTGGGCTGGAGGCGTTATGGGACCATACTTCTTCGAAAATGAGGCTAGTCAAGCAGTTACTGTTACTGATGCTTGATATTGCGACATGATAACCAAGTTTTTTCTGCCTAAATTGGATTGATTTTGGATATTGATGTGGCGACATGTGGTTTCAACAATACGGTGCGACATGCCATACAGCCCGTGAAACAATCCAGTTATGATATACTGCATGAGACATTTCCTGGTGGTGTACTCTCTCGTTTCGGTGATCAGAATTGGCACAATGGTGTTAAATCATGTGATTTAACACCATTGGATTTCTTTCAATGGGGTTATTTGAAATCAAAAGTCTTATGTCAACAAGCCGTGCATTGAAGGAAATTAAACGCTGCATCAACGAAATTCAGCTACATTTATGCAAAATGGTCATGGAAAATTTCAAAATGGACAAAAAGAGTGCGTATGTGCCAGCAAAGCCGTGGAAGTCATTTGCTCGATGTAGTATGTCATACATAACCCTATCCTATGCACTTATAACCTATGTTTCAATAATAACAAAATTGAAAAAAAAAACTGTGTTTTCTATTGAATTCAAATCTTGCGTAAATTTTGGGACACCCTTAATAAGCAACAAATACTACTGTCAACTTTTGAAATACGTTTCTCATCGCGTAGGCTGTTTAAAAAAAAGTAGTAATTTTGGCTATATGATGGCAAAATTATTTTTCTTTTCAACTAACAAGACGTTACACTACTCAGAATATTTTACAAAACATTCACGAAATTGGCAATACGCACTAAATATTTCAATACTGTTCAAGCAATATTTATTATGAAAAGGTTGATTGTGTATAATTTTAGTTTAACATTCACTGTAGAGTAGTAGGATCAGAAAGAAGAAATACTGTATAAGGCGTAAACAAGTGAGTCACCGCGAGGCATCATCATGTGGCGGAACCCTCTCCAATCTTCCCGGTTCGTATCGAGTCGTTTCTTCGCTAGTCAGGAACCGCACCTGAATGTTCGAGAGCCTGGTCGCCGGGATATATAACAGTCGCGACAAGGGACAGGAGGCAGTAAAACGTATGCTAATATGGAGACATCCAAAAAAAACGTCATCAACTCTGGCTATGAACGAGAGAGATGGAAATAGTGGTCATGTCTAAGCTTTTCGGTTATGTCAAACTTTTGACAAGTGACTGTCACTATTTGTAAAATAAACAATGGTTGTTATATGATGTGACAGTCTTGACAAGTAAATAAGGTTATAAATTCGATTAAGAATAATGTAAATTAGTATTAGTGTTAGTCAGTAGTTTATTTCGATATTGTGTTTAGTTAAATCAATTATTGTGTTTTAAAAGTGCGTGATTAATTTTTTTTTACAGTAAAATGAACTCGAGTTGGTCAAAACGTTACATTTGATGGCAGAAAGCGGAGTGTGAAAAAAACTGTGAATTAAAATAATAAAAAAAATTAATAAAAATTATATTTAAAATAAAAATATTCTAAAATTAATTAAATTAATAAAATTAATTATTAAGTTGATTTAAAAAAATATTTAAAATATATAAGTTTTTTTTTATAAAATTTTTTATTTTTTTTAATTTTTTTATTTAATTTTTTTTTAATTATTTAAAAATTATATTTTATTAAAATTTTTATAACTTGTTCCCTTTTTTATAAAAATGAAATTAAAAAATCATATAAAACATATTTAAAAATAAAGTTTTTAAATATTATATTCTTTTTTAAAAAAAATAAATAAATAATTATATTTAACTTATTAAAATATTTTAAATATTTTTTACCTTTAAAACTAAAAATTAATTATATTAATATAGAGAAAAATTAGTTGTATATAAAATAGAGGGTTTATTTTTATTGATTTTCTTTTATTTTTTTAAAGTTAAATATGTTTTAATTTTTTTTCAAAATAAAAAATAAATTTAAGTATAAATGTTATAATTCCTTATAAATAAAATTTCATAAGCTTTAAAAAAGATTTTTAAAAATTTATATGGAGGAAAAGAGATAAATGTAAAAAGTTTAAGTGATTTTATGACCTTTTGGCTTTGTTTTCAAATTAGTTTTGTAATATTTTGAGATAATATAAAAAATGAAAGGTAATTTTAAATGTCTTTATGATATAACAAAACTTCTTTATTTATAAATAATTTTAAGAGATTTTGAAAATGCTTTCGTTGATATCAAAATTTATATTGTATTGATTTGTTTATTGTTGTATTGATTTGTCTTAGGCACATATTATTTTTATATCATATAATAGTACCTACCTACTAATGGGAAATTTTATGGCCAGCCAAAATTCCTTATTTTCCTATGATTTTTTTTTTTTTTTAAATGAATAACACAGAAATGACATTCTCCCTAAGGTTATTACAACTTAAGGGAGAAAACATAAAACAGGACAAACCCAACCGTGACAGTTGCCAATGCCACAGGCGGGATCGACGGGGATAATAGCTCTTGATATGCCATCTTTTACCTACCATGAGCTATCGCCGCGGAACATGTATATAATACAAAAAATTGTTAAATAACAGGACAGAAAGTTGAAAATGTTTTGTTGTAGTAATAAGGTACTTCTATCAATACTTGACTTAAAATTTAAATAAGCAGTAGGGTTTTCATAATATCACGCTAAAGAAAAATTATTTAAAAATTTTCGAAAATTTGACCTTCATGACCTTCCATAACCTTGTGACAAATGCATTTTGGACGTAAAATTTTCGCTTTAAATCGGGTAAAAATAGTTGTTTCCATTTAAATAATTTGTTTTAATTAAATATAATAAAGGTAATTTAAGGTACGGTCGTACGCCCCCCCCCTCCTTGCCCAACAACTTTTGTATAAATTTTTTCGCTTACCGGCCGAGTATTACCTATTAAAAGTAAAATGGTGGACCCCCGTATATTGTAATCCTAATTCATTTATTGATTTTGAATTTATTAGGATATTTTTGGGTTTCTTTTTGTAAACAGAGAATTTAATTATGACATAAAACCAATAATTATATCTAATACTCCTTATTTTGGATAGTAAGTATGAGTTGGAACGTAGGCCCGACTAGAACATTGTGGAGACGGATTGGAGGGCGATAGGAACATGTATGCTTTTTAGTACAAGTTTAGAGTATTTGTTTATTCTTTGTAATGTTTTCGTAAACGGTTTTTCTAGGGCCGTTTTAAAAGAGTGAATTATTTTGAAAACGGTGTGTTATCAGGTTTTGTTTCAGACTTGGACAAAGCGAAACCGGGACATTTGTAATTCAGCACGCCTACGGAGACAGTTCGTTTTTTCAAGAGCCTAGGTTTTTCGGTGGTTTAAAGCATTCTCAGAAGGAAAACAGTCGATTGGAGATGAACCGCGCAGGGGAAGCCCTTCATCTTCAAGAACCGATGAAAATGTCGATAGAATACAGGATCTTGTGCGTTCAGGTCGTCGGTTGACAACAAGAATAATCGGGGAAGAGTTAAATTTGAATCACACAAAATCTGCCCAAAAATGGTTCCAAAAGACGCAGGAACAAAAGGACATTAGGAGAAAAAGGTGTCTTGACTTTTTGGAATCGATTAAAAATGATCCCCATTTTATGGAACGTGTCGTTACTAGTGATGAGACTTGGATGTTTGAGTACGATCCGGAAACCAAGCACCTTGGAATGCATGTGCACTCCAAGTGCATGGAATCGCACAGTTCAAGCTCTCCAAGTCGAAAATCAAATGCAAGCTGATTTGCTTTTTTGATAGAAAGGGAATTGTCCACAAAGAGTTTGTGCCTCCAGGCCAAACAGTAAATCAACACTTTTACAGAGAGATAGGTACTTGAAAAACTTCGAAAAAAGGATCATGCGTGTGAGACCAAACATCAAATATAACTGGATGTTGCATCACGACATTGCGCCTTGTCACACAGCCATTTCAGTAAACGATTTTTTTAGCCAGTAAAAACATTCCTATGGCTCTTCAGCCTCCTTATTCGCCTGACTTAAGTCCTTGTGACTTTTTTTCATCCCGAGATTGAAAAATCACCTCAAGGGACGTCATTTTGGGACCATAGAAAACATTCAAACGGCTGTAACCGACCAGCGGAAGGCTACTTCAGTATATGAGTTCCAGCACTGCTATGAGGAATGGAAGAACCCTCTCCAGCGCTGTGTGGCTTCCCAAGGAAGTTATTTTGAAGGAGACAATACAGAATTGTAATTCTATTCGAATTCGAAAAAAACTTTGCACACCTCGTATACACGAAACACTGCCCGATAGCGGGCTTGGAAATAAGGGATAATTGTGGCGATATATAACGCGGAACTTTGCCGCTTTCCATAATTGAAAATGTTAGAGGAGAGAGTTTTATGGGGCCGATCTTCGTTGATCAATTAATTATTTGAGCAGTGCGTGAACACCGCGTGCGCCTAAACGGCCCAATTAATCGAACGGGCCTGCCAGGTCGTAAATTTCGTAAAGATTAGGACGCCGCAATAGAAACCCTTCCGATGAGCCAAGATTAAATCATTTCCCGCCCCCTACTGCCCCCCCACCCACTCCTTGGAAAATGATCGCCAAGGAACTATCTCTATTTGAAAATTTCCATTGCCCAAACGCGAATACAGGGTGTCTTCGATTCTACGGCCAAAATTGATATGGGTTAAAAACAATGGCAATCAGTGCAGATTTACGAAAGAAGAAAACAGAAACACAAATAGGAATTACTGAATTTATTCCATAAATAGTTTCACACTGTATATAGGATAGGCAACAAATAATAAAAGAGAGAAGGGACAAAATTTGATTACAAGTTTCATAAACACTAAACCTTCAGATGCTCAAAGAATTAGATTAGCTGCCAGTAGATACAATATTGACCTTTCCCACATAAGCAAACAACGTATCGCCATAAACTTAGTTTAAAGTAACAAATTTATTCGTAAGCGAAATGAACAGTTACCACCAGAATATACATATGCTTGTATTCTGTATACGTACGCATTTAAAACCCTGTTTGCGGATAAACTTCTTACATCCCGTCCAAATTGCTTTTTGTTAAGTAAATTGAATTCAAATTGCGTTTCGCTGCTGTTTCTCCCTCTCAGAGGCGGCTCGTTGTTAAAAAAATGTTGGGGTTGCAAGCGAATACTTATGAGAAATATGGCGGAAATGAATATTTTTAATTTTTCAAGGTCGAATCTAAGAGTTAGAAATTTTAAGGCTCTTACAAATATTTATATTATTAGGTTTGTACTGTTTAAATTTTCTTGTTATTATATTATTAATTGCATTGTTATAATATAAAGTGTATTAATAATTTATTGGAAGAGAACGTTGATAGTATTAAGATAAAAAATAAGGTGATATTTGCAATTTAAAATACGCGAGCTCATCAAAACGGGCAAACATTTTTTCAGGTAGGTAGTACTGTCATCTATGCCAAATTTCATGGCAATATCTGCATTTTTTCAATAGTTACGTACGTGTTTTGAGAACAACAAAACGTCAATTTAGCGATTTTTACAATGTCTGATTTTGTTAAGCAAAGAAGTGCATTAAAGTTTGTTGCGGAATGAAATTTCTTATGCAGAAACATTGCAGAGAACATTATACCGAAAAGAATGTTGCAGAAGGCCTTCGGTGAACAGGTTATGTCACAAAAAAATGTTTACAAGTGGTACAATCAATTCAAAGAAGGTAGAGAAAGTGTTAAAGACAAAGATCTTCCTGGACGAACGACCATCAACATCAACATCAACGGATGAACAACACGGTAGTACGACAGTCTTTGTTTCATCAATATCATTTTGTAGATAAATAGTCGGCTTCTTTTATTTCTTTAGAAATTTCTTCTTGACCGTACACTAAACATTGTTTTCAAATTTTCATTTTGTTTTATTTTTGAAGTTTCCTTGAAGACAGTTGCTTTTTTCCAAATTATTCCGGAATTAAGGCGTGGACCCCATCATGTTTCTTCAATGCAAGTTCAAATACACCACAAAAACACACACAACTAGTTAGTTAATATGTACTTTTCCATTGTGCAGTTCAATGTTTCTTCGACACACAGTGTCTAGCTCAGCTTCAGTGATCACTTTTGTTTACGTTTCTTTATCTATATATTATCTATATAGTTTTTATATTCTAAATTACTCATCTCATTTTTGTCCATATTTGTTCATCACCAATAAGCAGCCTTTAAAGCATTTTTGTTTTAACTTCGTCTGACAAGATCGACTACAGATTGGCTCTGCCATTAAAGTTTGCACGGAATTAATTTTTATTCGCGATAAAAAATACGTACCCACAAGCGATAGTCCCTATGTTCGAGCTTGGAATGCTGATGACTGAATCTTATTAATAAGATGTTTACACAAGGTAATCAATATCCATGCATGCGCAAGCATGCATATGTAAAACGTAGTTTTCTTTCCAACATGCAACCTTAAACACAATAATGTCGCGCCTGTTGATTCCTAAGCAGATGGAATAGTGCAGTAAGTGGCGTTTTTAGTTACGATGTACGAGGTGTGTCCCGAAAAATATCCGCCTTGCGTTCATAACTCCGCATTGTCATTATTCTTCGTCATCCAACTCAAGGCATCCTTCAAAGTAATCCCCATTCGACTAAAGAACACGATCGGTGTTTCCACATCCTGAAAAAGTTCTGGAAGTTAGTTTTCGGAATGGCCTTCAGTGCACTCGTCGCATTCGTTTGATTCGTCTTTATGTCGTCGTACCGGTACCCTTTGAGCAGAATTTTCAATATTATGAACAGCCAAAAGTCGCAGAGGGCTATGTCGGTACTGTATGGAGGCTGGCGAAATTGTGAAACACTTTTTTTTTGTCAAAAACTGTTGCACGAGGTACGATGAATGCACTGGCGCATTATCATGGTGGAGAAGCCAATAGCCGCTCAAAATTGCAGCCGTTTTCTTCTCACTGCGTCACGCAATCTTTTCAGCACCTCAAGGTAAAATTA
This sequence comes from Aromia moschata, assembly GCA_029963805.1. Taxonomy (NCBI): domain Eukaryota; kingdom Metazoa; phylum Arthropoda; class Insecta; order Coleoptera; family Cerambycidae; genus Aromia; species Aromia moschata. The sequence goes on from JAPWTK010000045.1 coordinate 1,174,062, forward strand.
ATTGTTAATTATCTGACCTCTTGGAGCATATTCTTGGTGCACAATGCCATTATAATCGAAAAGAACAATCAACATGACTTGACATTGCTCTGACTTTTTGACGTGTTTTTTTTTTGGCCGTAGCTCGCTTGCAAGGTTCCAATGTGAAGACTGTTGTTTTGTTTCGGGATAGTAACCGTAAACCCATATTTCGTCACCGGTAATGATCTTTTGAGGCCGATTTTCAATTTTGCAAGTTGTCCTGGGCGACTGTGAAGCGAAGCTTTTTCTGCTCTACTGTGAGCAATTTTGGAATGAATTTTGCAAACACGTGAGTCGTTCCCTAATTATTCGTTAGAATTTTCAAAACACAAGTTTTTGGAATTCCAAGATCCCTTTCTAGTTCGCACAAAGTCAAACCACGATCTTCTTCAATCACAAGTCACATATGTTCGATATTTTTCGGTGTTATTGTGCTCGAAGGTCAGCCAGAACGCGGGTCACTCTTTTATCTATGTTTTGCCGATACACTAGTCCCCAAACGCTTTCTGCATCATTTCAATAATTTCCGCACAACTTTTTTCGAGCTTAAAGCAAAACTTGATGCAAATTCGTTGGTCACATATCTTCGTCATTTTCGTGACTGTGAAGCGAAGCTTTTTCTGCTCTACTGTGAGCAATTTTGGAATGAATTTTGCAAACACGTGAGTCGTTCCCTAATTATTCGTTAGAATTTTCGAAACACAAGTTTTTGGAATTCCAAGATCCCTTTCTAGTTCGCACAAAGTCAAACCACGATCTTCTTCAATCACAAGTCACATATGTTCGATATTTTTCGGTGTTATTGTGCTCGAAGGTCAGCCAGAACGCGGGTCACTCTTTTATCTATGTTTTGCCGATACACTAGTCCCCAAACGCTTTCTGCATCATTTCAATAATTTCCGCACAACTTTTTTCGAGCTTAAAGCAAAACTTGATGCAAATTCGTTGGTCACATATCTTCGTCATTTTCAGCGATAGATAACAAAATCCGACGGACGTAAAAAAAGCATTGTAAATAAATACACGCTGCGTGCGAACTGATACGTCCCGTTGGTAACTGCGGCAGCCGGCGAGTTCGTGATAAGTCATTGGTTACGCTCGTAAACTACAGAAATCGCTCGAACGTTCTGGCACAGAGATATGAACACAGGATCCTTTTGGAACGCACTTCGTATACATATGCTAGACAACGATGAGTACCGGCAAATATATGGTGTCACAAATGAACTACATACTTTTATTACGATTGATATTTCAAAATAAAAGTGGCGTTTTTTCGATGATATTTGGAGGTTGTGCGTTCTACAAACCTTAGTACAAGCCGCCACTGCTCCCTCGTTCTGCGATGCGCGCCACGTTATTGTGGAGCATTAAATAAATTCGCCTTAGAAGTCCCCGCGTGCCAATTTCAGTGAACCCCCAAGAAAAACAGATCAACGGAAGATGCGAGACTGGAAAAATATTGACACGAACGTATAAACATTTACTTATGGAAGACTAATAACTCCATCCTGAGGGAGATATTTTATTAAGTTTCATCAACTGCGACCCATTGTTTCCATGAATATGAAAAAGATCCCGCGTCTCTAAGGCTGTGTCACTCATAACTCTGGAGGGTAATGTGTAACGGTTTGTGTGTCATATTTACGTAGGAATGCCATTTTCACATTCACAAGAGATTAGGAAACTTAATTTGTGGGAACAAGGGCCGATACGAGCCATGTAGATGGTACATTGAAAGCTTAGTAAAAAATAAAATAATTTGATATAACCTTCATTTATTCCAATTATATTAATCCACCAGTAACAATGGTTCACCGATCATTAGAGCTCGTTAGTTAATAGTGGATGCGTACTTTACCAGAGGCTGCTCCAGGATGGTTACGAAATGTTAAACAGGTCTTCCCTTATACATGTGATCGGTGATCGTTGTAGCCCAACTAATTGGGAAAGGAACTACTGTCACAAGGCACAGAACTTGCATGCACACGGTAACCGACGCTATAACTTTTCCATACTGCCACTCGAGTTTCCATAAATTAACAATAACATGGATTAAATTAGCATATGTCCTATTTAGGTGGCGGATAGCCGCCTTCATGTAGCATCCGTCGCATCCGACAGTAGACTTCAAAGTTCTCCTCGTCCCATAGTGACTGTAGACTGCTAGTTACACACTCACTAATTATTTTCGTATTTGTGCTTTCCAACACCCTTGAAGATATCAAATGTCTTTCCACGGCTTTTACCGCATCCAGTCCCCCAACCACGACGTTAGCTATGTTTTGTCCTTCAACGTCCGTCGTTTCGTCAATACTAAGTCATATATCCAATGTGGAAATAAATGACAAGAGGGGCCTTTTTCTCACAAATCCTTTATTTCTGACTTGCTACCGGTTTCGGTCACTAAATGACCATCTTCAGGCAACAAAAGTTACAATAGGCTACAAAGTCATATATGAAATTAGTGCATGTAATCTATCTGTTATTTGGGAAAAATTGCATGTGGTGTTTATGCATGGTTTCGAGTTTATTTTTTTATTTCTTACATTTTATTCTGTTTATTAGGAGGAAAATTTATTATTTATTTCTTTAATGAGAAGACCTATTTTTAGTTTACTTAGTTATTAGAATCAAGAAAAATATTTTGTTTTACTTACATTATTACTTTGATTTTGATTTTTGATGTTGAATCAAAATTCATCTGGTAGATATATCGATTTTTTGTGTAATTTTCTATTAATTCACCTTCCAAAATTCTTTAATTATCTTGATTTATCTCAGATAGATTACTACACTGCTTATTTGGTATTCGTGGTATTAATAATTAGATTTTCTTATTTTTAAAAACAATTAACATTTACACAACATTCACTTAAGACAATGGACAAACAGACATGTTGAAAATCATAGTAGGTTAAAATATTAAAAACTTTTGATAATATCTAATGAAGAAGTCAGAAAAAACTCTTTTGTTTTTATATGTCAATTTTTCAAACTTTGCATACTGCTAGTGCCATCTATATTTAGATCAACTACCTAACTGTACAAATCTATACTAACCTATTTCTCCTTAAGGGATCTATATTTAAATCTATTCTATTGAGTTACATTTTTATTCACTAGAGGCGCTTCAGAAGAAAACTTCGTAGATCGGGTTATGATTGATTTCAATTTGTGCAATTAAAATATTTCCGTTAGATTCTCTATGATGTCTTAAAATTTCCAAACTCTCCAAATTAATTAAATAGTTACCTTTTCCTGCTAGATGTACTGCTTTGAAGTTTTGTTCTATAATAAATTCATGGTTAAACTCTCTTAAATGGTCAGCAAAATGTGTATTGTTTACTGTATCAGGTCTTATAGCTCTAACATGTTCATTACATCGTGTTTTGAAATTCCGGTAAGTACGTCCTATATAGAATTTACTACATGTGTTACATGTTAGTTTATATACTCCTTTTTGTTCCAAGATATTTAACTTGTCCTTGTTGTTTATTAATTGTTTGGTAATGGTTTTACCACTACGAAACGAAACTGTGAAATTTTGTTTCAAAATATTTGCTATTTTATAACTGACTCCTTTTATACAACTAATAGAAATGTATTTTTTTGTTGTTGTTTATTTCTGTTTGTATGTTATTCAAATTGTTTAAGTTGTTGCCTGTATATGTTTGTTGTTGGATTATTTTATTTTGTTTTTGAGTCAGCATTTTATCTATTAATTTTGTTTCGTGGTTGTTGTCTGTAGCTATTTGTTTGATGGTGTTAAGTTCTTTTTGAAAATCTGTTTTATTTAGTGGTACTTTGATTAACCTGTCTAAATAGGAATTGAAAGCTGCTAGTTTATGTGAATATGGGTGTTGTGATAAATTATCAATTACTGTTCCTGTATGTGTTGGTTTTCTAAATATTTCAAATTCAATTTTGTTGTTATTTATTTTAAGCGTAAGGTCTAGGAACGTCAATTTTGTATCTGTATTTTGTTTTTCTAGTGTGAATTTTATTTTTGTGTGTAATGTATTTGAGTATGTTAAAAATTCTTGTAACCTTTCTTCTCCCCCCGTCCAAATTATTATAATATCATCAACGTATCTGTAATAACTTTTAATATGTTGTGTAAAATCGTTACTCCGTAATATTTTCTCTCTTTCTAGGTTGTTCATAAATATATCTGCTAGAATAGGAGATAAAGGTGAACCCATAGCTAGACCTTCTGTTTGGATGTATAATTTGTTATTAAATTTGAAGAAATTTTGTTCTAGACAAATCGTGAGTAGCTTTTTTAGACCATGTTTTTTTCTTGTGTTATAAGTGGTCAAGTCAATATCCTGGAAAACTAGGTTCTTAACTTCTTGTCTTGGTATATTTGTAAAAAGGTTTGTTATGTCTAGAGATATAAGAATGTCATTTTGGTTTATGTTAATGTTTTTAATTTTATTTACTAGTTCTAAATTATTTTTTATGGTGTACGTAAACTTGTTTTCATAAATTATTTTTAGTTCATTGTTAACCCATTTTGCTAACCCATATGTCGGTGAATTTGTATAGGCAACTACTGGTCTAATAGGTATTTCTTCCAGAATTTCACTCTTATGTAATTTCATTAAACTGTAAAGTCTAGGTATGACTGTGAAATCTGGTGTGACTGTTTTAATTGACCGGTAGCAAGTCAGAAATAAAGGATTTGTGAGAAAAAGGCCCCTCTTGTCATTTATTTCCAAATTGAAAAAATGAACTCACATTTTGCCATACTACAAAGAATAAGTCATATATGTTTATCGTCCTTATTATGAGACGATATTTTTCCTCACACAGTGGTGCTATGTACATATAATCATCAGAGAGTTGTTTCAGCAGGCAGACTAACTTGGCTGCATTTTCCACTCGCAGCGTTCTGGACAAGTTATCCAGAATTTAATTTGGTGAATGTAATATTACACCTACCATCATTTTGACTAAATCCAAGTTAAATTGTCTCTGCCTGTCTCGCGTACTCACACCACCACTTATACGAGCCTTATGTTTGCCTGTAGCAACACGCTGCAAAACTGCTGTTTTTGCGTGCCACCTCAGTACACTGCCACACACTGTAAAACGAAGTTCATTGCCATTAAAGGGCAGTCCTGCAAAATTGTTTATCCAACGCTCTACGTTGATATTTTGTGTCGAATTATGACGCTGTCTCGACATTTTTACAAACGTATTCGACCAGATGAAGCATCGACCAGCGCAGTTTAACTAAGGCTAACAATAAGTGTAAATTAAATTCACATTCGCGACTCGACCTTTGGCAAGTGCCGTAACTGGATTAGAATGTGGCGCACACCACGGCAGGCGGGTCATATTCCGGAATATAATGGCGTTATTTGATTGAACTACGAATGTACTAGTAGAATGCAGGCTTTCACGGCTGTTGTCCAATAGTGGTTATTTCTTCCGGGGTTTGCCGCGGTCGTCTAAATTGACTTGACGTTTCGCTGGTCATGCCGTAAAAGGTTTCTAAAGACTTTTTTTTTTTTTTTTTTTTTTTTATTTTAATTATATAAATTTTTATTTTAATTATTTTAAAAATTTTTTTTTTTTATAATTTTTTTTTAATTTATTTTTTTTAGTTTTTTAATATATAAATTATAATTAAATATAATTTAATGGGGTTATTTAAAATTTATTTTGTTATATAAATAATTTAAATAAAATATTATATTTAAAAAAATTTTATTATAAATTATAAGATTTAAAAAAAAGAATTTATACGAAATGTCGCTATGTATAACAAGTGACGGGTTATCTATTGATAAACGACCGAATAAAACGGAGCTTTAAGACCATAAAAAAAGGAGACGAGGTAATCGTCTGCGCGCCCTCCAAATGCGTTCCGCCGACACATTCGAATCCCCATAAACAGAACGTTTTGGGGTCTCGTACATTTGCATCGGTAATTTTCGCAGCGATGGAAAATCTTCTAGAACGGTTTTTCCATCGACGCAAACGAGACGTAACCCGATGATGTGGATCATTGGGATTACGCAGCGATCCGTGATGATGTAATAGGGGAGGGGGAGGCGCTGTTTCGTATTTCCATTTGCGGTAATGGATGGATATTAATCTTATTTTTCGCTCGCGTTTTTATTCGACGGAAAAGTGTCTACTTCCAAGGTTGAGACTCAATCAACGTGCCAAACAGTACCCAATTCTACAAGGTGTCTAAAAACCTGTGGTGGCTCGTAGGTGGTACTTTCAACAAATTGTAGCAACAAACTGAAATGTGGCCAAAACATCTTTTGCCTCATCCCCCATAACAGCAGTAAATGATAGAAATTATCTCTAGTAATTTCTTCACAGTAGACATCGAACATACAGCTTAATAAATCATTACGACACGATACCTCATTATCAGTAATCAGTTTAATAATATATTTTACTTTATTTAGGCTCAACACCACAGATACTCATATTGTTAACGGATAGAAAAACACAACGAAAAGAAAGACACAACACAAATGCGAATTGGTACTGTTTGGACTGCAGAGCCGAAATGTCGTTAAAATAGGCGTTTGTGGAATAGGACGTGTGTAAATTTGGATTACCACACACATACCACCACCTCACGCTCACGTGGGGTTTAACAAAAAGCCTACTACATCCCCCGAAACGACGACTGTGCTCTCTGGAAAAAGCTAATTGATCGCGAGCTAATTATGGGAACTAATTTCTCGTGAGACGTGTTTATTAAAATGGAAGACCACACTGGCCACGCTTATTTTTTATTGCCATTTGGACTGAAAAATATTCCCACAGCTATCCAAATTATCATGGCTAATGTTTCCTCAGAACATACAATATGGGTCCTATGTGGGGCTATGTATGGGGCTATGATTATCAATAATATTATTGGATAGTGGCTTCTGTGACATAATGCCATGCCCACCTTCTAGATGTGATTCACTCAATTTTTGATTTTGTTAAGATAAACTACCGAAATTTTTATATAATAACGATTGAAAATAAAGAAAATATGAAAAACATAATTATAAATACCAATTACCTTTTACAATTAAAAAAAAATCGATTTTTTGTTTTCGAAAGTACAATTCATTGAGAATACACTGGAAAGAGGAAAAATCTAAATATTAAATATTTACGGAGTTATCGCACATATTCGAGAGCGCCGGGGCACCTCTTATCACATACCATAAACTAGCGAGTTAGGTAGCCGGAGCGCTTGGGGTGGAGTAACATTTCGTTCGTAATACCTTTTGTGAAGAAAACAAGCTCTTCGAGGAGGCTGAAGGTTCATTATATGCACCTGGAATCGTTGATTGATCGGTAAGTCACTAAACCTAATAATTTTAATGTATTGGAACTTTGAACGCGATTATCTCGGAACTGTATTTTCAAAAACTGCTCGTGCTGTAACTCAAAAAGTTATTGATCGTTTTGGCTGAAACTTTGAGAAATTTTTGTCTATATTATTATCGCAAGAATTCTTTCAAAGATATCACGTAATTACATTACATTTTTGAGATAATAATTATCAAAAAAATAGTCGAAATTTTGAATTTAATTAAACAGCCTACTTAATTTCTGATTTTATACTTTTTTATAATCTTATAGGATTATCCTTCCCTTGCACATTGATCAATAAAAATATGAAAAATATCTTTTGATGTCACGCCAAAGTCGCCTGAAGGACAAAGAAAATAGATAATTATTATAACGTAATTTGACTATGTTTATTTCATATGCTGTTACGCGACCCTTATGTATTTCTTGTCTTTAAAGTTCTCCTTTTTTTTTTTTTTTTTCTTTTTCGCCTTTTTTTTCCCGGTTACCCCCCTATGCTAAACCAAACATTACTACGTTCACCACCCGGCGCATATTTCTAAAAGCGTCTTCACAGTGACTTCCATCTCAAGGCCCTAGAGAGTTTTCACTTGGCAACCCTCCGCTTTTCCCTTTCATTCGCTTCCGCGACCCTCTCCTAATTAGGTAAACGTCTGCGGTGAGGGCCTTTTAAGCGATGCTCTTTCGCGGTTTCGTAGGCAAATCTGCAGGCTCTGCTCATCATGGGGTACGGTGGGGAGCGTGCCGAGGTGGGACTATCGTCGCGACGCTTATATTTAGCACACGTTAAGAGACGAGGGTCTAATAAAAGTGTGCACGTCACCTCTCAACCCCGAGCGCATTTAAACTGAGGTTTTCCATGCCTCAAATAATTTGCACCCGGCTAACGGCTTTACCACCGATAAAGAAGGCCTGGGCGCTTACCAGTGACGTCACCACTCCGAGGTGAACTTATACCGTGGCAATTCAATCGCTGGGTAACATATATAGGCGAATAAGTAGTGAATGAATGAATAAGAAAAGTGGGCGGGAAAACCCACGTAAGAATAAGTAGTTTAGCATTGATTTGAAATACAAATTATGTACGGTGAAGAATTATTAAATTCGTATGCTGTACCGACAACATTTGCTCTTTTGTAGTCTAAATAGGGATTAATGTGAATTTTGTCAAAAAAAAAATCGTGTTTATCATTTTGTCAAGAAACTAAAAATATTACTTGCATATTTAGATGCTACATCGTGTTCTTCAAATATGGAATCAGTAAATAAGAAACTGCAGAGTGATGCATCTTTTTTGATGAGGCAATATGAAAATATTAGCATTAATAAATAATTTGATACGGCTACTAGCCGACCAAGCAAATGTTGTCCTGCCCTTTCAATATCAAATTTTAGGAATAACTTAACTATGGTGCTACTTATTGGATCTTAGAATAGCTATGAACCATCGTCTTAATAGTACAAATAAATTGTAGAAATATGACCTCAATCGGTTAAGTCGTTCAAAAGTTACACGATCACTAACAGACGAATACGCGATTTTTATACAGTACGCGTCACCCTAATGTGTACATTTCAGAATGAAGAGGAATTGATAAGTTAACTTCTTTGTTGAGTAGACCTCACCACCGCCTAAACATGAGGTGGTTACCAATCGCGATCCGATCGCTATCGCAGGCGTATAGCAAGCATCCTGTTTGTTGAAGGAGCTGTTTGGGTTGAAATAGCATTTTTACCATAGGAGTCGGAACACCTGCGGTTTTTAGAAATAGGTCCGGGTCGTAATCCAGATAAGGCCCCAGCATGTATTGTGTGTCGTGTTGCGCGGTGGATTTTGAGCGAACGAATCCACTAGAGTCAACACTTGAAATGAACTATTGTATGACGTCATATGTTACACAACACACAAGGATACGTCAGACCATTGGGACCTTTTACTAGTACGTTGATTCGAATATTCACTATTGCATTATGATGTATTTTCTGTGAACTATTGCTTTGCAATAATAGTCCGACTGTCCGAGTTGAATAATAGTCCTGAGTCCGGCTCTGCTTCGACTCGCCGGAAGTTTGAATGTTCGTAGTTTCTGTCGTGTTTCGCTGTTGTCACATCAACATAATATTCCTGTTAGACATTTTAAAAAAATTTCACAGCTCAGATGTTTAAAGTGATATTCGCTGTTTAAAATAGTTTCACAATAGTTAAGTTGAAAAAAGATAACAGTAAATTTTATTATACGCAACACAGTCTGAAAATGAAATTGGCTTATATTAATTGATCGTACATAAATGCATTTTTATAAATATAGGGTTTTTATAAAGACCTATTATGCAGAGTTACAGTTAGATCTGGCAACGTCTAGATTTCCGCTAAGAAGGGGGCCTGGGTTGTACGTAACTAAATTCGCCTAACTTTGACATAAAAATGTACGATTTAATACGTATTTAATATCCACCTATGTACGCAGTATGGCAACGCTTACTGTATATGAAGAAGCTATAATCAGATTGTTATTACAAAATCAGTATCTTTTTCTGGACGACGTTAACAGTTTTATCAAATGAATGATAAAACGCTATTTATTTTATAATTTTCATTTTCGATATTTTCAGATATGACTGATTGTGAGTCAATTACAATCGTAAGACAATATCTGGTGTAACTCAATTTCAGAATTATTAGTATCACTCAAATTTAGTTCATCTAGCATCTCACGTTTATCTATTTCAACTTAGTTTGCCTTTGATTTCATTAAATTGCTTAATTTAAACAACAATACCTTTTCAGCACTAACAATTTTGTTCCATTGCAGAGGCCTTTGGAAATACTATCATTGCAAACCGATTTTTAGAATAATTTGCTATCCATTTTCTTTTTTGCTATCCATTTTTTGATCTATAATTGCTTTCGTGAAATTGCCTTGCTAATAAGTTTTAGTTTGGCATGTCTATTAAGTCGACTTTTAACTTTTTTTGATAAATAGTTGGGAAATTTAGGAAACAGCGTAGGAATTAAATTTACTGTAATAGTGTAGTTAGATTTTGAATCATGATGTGTTGAAGAAAATATTATTTTTTTTTTTAGGAAAATGTAGTTTACAAACGTTATTACATTTTGTTGGTTGAAAATTCTAGAGAAAGATAGCACCAACCGTTTCCTAGATAAGTCTACATCATTAATCTAAATAAATTTAAACGTATGCGATTTTGGTCCATCTTTATAGTTTCCTCAGCTACCAGGATCACAACACGCATACGACATTTTTAGTTAACTATACCGACAAACACAATGCAAAAACTGAAAAAATGCTCTCAAAAAACTAAATCAGTTACATCAGTCTAATATTAAATAAAGTTTTGAAGGACTGAACACTTAAACAACAAACACATGGAATAAAATATCTGTTTCACACGATACGTGCATTACAGACACATAGTGCGCTATCCCACGCAACTTCAGGGTTCCGCTGACCTGTGAGTGCTTATGTCATAGATTATTACGTCAGAGCTCTGCGGCCTTCTTTCTCGACGGTAACAGCCAAGGCGGGACTATCATCGCGACGGCGACGCTTAAATTTAGCAGTTGTTAAGAGACGGGGCTTTAATAAAAGTGAGTTCGTCACCATGCGACCCCAAGCGTATTTATTAACTGAGGTTTCCCTTGCCTCAAATAATTTACAGCCGGTTCACGGTCGTTTACATACATTAGTTCAATCCGCTAACGATAAATCTACATATTTAAACGTTAAATTAACAGGTTAAGGGAGAAAGTAATACTGTTGGGGTGACGCAAGTAACTGAGATAAATTGGGGAGGAATTTGAAAAATTGAGGTCTAATTACTGAATTTGAAAAGTTTTCTGGAAACTCCTGGTGCTAAAATTTTTACTACGTGATTAAGGGTTACTTTTATAATATACAATGTGTTCATTTTATATTGTCCCACATTTAAATCGCTGTAGAAATGTTACTTATTGAGCCCAAAATTTCAGCGAAAAATCAGTTTATGTAGGTTTTTTCACAAACTCTGTCAAGAATGTCATAAACTCTCAAATGTCAAGTTTAATGACACAACCTTATTTTTTCTAATGGAACACCCTATATATTTTTAGTTACTTGGATAGAAGTTTGTATCGCGATCACGGAGATATGCCACATGTGCCTTTTATTTTTATCAATCTGTTCAAATTGATTATAACTCCATCACATTTTTCCTCCAGCAGTTTTTAGTCGCATCTAGAAAGGGGAGCTTATCGTTTGTTACCTGTTACTGGTTATTGTCAGTATTATCAGTATGTTGGTATTAAGTGATATAAGTAAATGATTTCACTTATCTTATTAATATACTTATAGTACTATTATAAACAAAAAATGACTTAATTAACAAGCATTATAAAAAACTGTACAAGCTGATTTTTTTCTGAACTTTCTAGCTCAAAAAATAACAGCAGTTTCAAGTGGGGCAAAATAAAGTGAACACACTGTATATGCACAGAGTTTTTTTGCACAATAGAGCTATAAATGCAGTATAGTAATAAAGAAACACTAATTTTAATAAAAAATACTCATTCAATATTGATCCTGCCTTTTGATATGTATTAAGAAAAAAACGCTTCCAAAGGAATCAAACCACTTCCAAATCTAATTTTTCCATATAATTAATTGAATTAATTATCTAAAAACATCGGGTTTGATTTAAAAAGTATCATATATGACCTTTATGATCTATATAACATTTATGTAATTATGGCTTTTATGACCTGTGTGACCCATACGGATGTATAACCGAGATGACCATTATGACTTTTATCACTCATATGACCTATATGACCTGTATGACCCACAAGATATTTATGACCCATATGTATAACTCCCATAACCTCTTCATGGCCGACATGAACTTTATGACCTATATGTTTGATTTTTTAGGTTTGATTTAAAAAGTGTAATATGTGACCTTTATGTCTTATAACATTTATGTAATTACGGTTATAACATTTATGTAATGGTGAATTATGATTTTCACTTATACGGCCTATATGACCTGTATGACCCCAGATATTTGGGACCGATATAACTCCAATAATTTCTTCATGACCGACATGACTTATGACCTTTATGGTCTTTATAACCTCCATGATTTATACAACCCATATACCTATATAAATCATATATTATGACCTTTATACCGTTTATGAACGACCTCATATGATCCCTATTATCTCTTTTGAATAAAGATATGGACGTAAGCATGTGAGCAGACTTGTCATTGTGTATCTCCTATATTTAAATCATTTTTACGTCAAAAGTCTATAAAAGCATATGTTCCATGATTATCTCTGTTGATTTACATTAAGATACTTTTTTTCCGATTTTGCGTATATTTTATTCAAATTCCCCCCCGTTCTTTCGGGGGCTAACAAATTTTAAACGTACATCTTGCATCACTTGCGAATTACCAATAGATAAGGAAAGGCGTGTTACCTCCATTTATCTCCCAACCCTTCAACAGATTAAGAACAAAATTTAATCAGCTCCAAACCCTGTCATGTACATAATGTAAGTCTTCCAAATTTTGAAATATTTTAAATCTTTTTTGAAGGGTTAACAAACTTACAGTTCGGATTTTTTTTGCTTAAACTTAAAATTTCGATGTTTCAAAACATTGTAGGCATATTTGGCCAATATGAAATTAAAAAAACACTCTTCACGAAAACCTGACTTCCATTGAATAGTGGAAGAACCATTCCATTACATAGATGTGGAAGTAATGTAAATTTTGTCATCGTTAAACTTATATAAGCCATTATGTCAAGGATGAGAGTAAATATTACAATAAACGACATAAATTGTAGTAACCTAGTTATTACTTAAAAATTTAAGGACATAGTAATTTAGATATTTAATATTTTATTAACAACAATTATAGAGACCTTGACAAAGTCCATGACATTCGATTATACTAAATACATTAATTTTATGGAACGTCAAGTCTAAAACAGGAATATTAGAATTCCACTATCACTTCAAAAGCTCGATGCTATAGGTATGGACATGAATAATAAAAATACAACATGTAACTTTAAGATATTGATTGTCCTATCGGTTTGACTTTTTGCATTTTAATTCTTCTAATAATTTCTTTTTAATTTTCACTGACATTGCAGTATTATTATATATATTTTTTTAAACAAATGCTTTAAATTTAGGTACTTAAAAACTACTTTAATCCTTTTACAAGCTATTACTCAGCAGCTCCAATATTTGACAACAAGTCAACTTCTTTGTTTTAACTGGGTATACTTCGACGTAGACGTAGACTGGGTGACGAAATAATAACAAAATATATAATCACAAAAAATAATAAATGAACAAAACATAACAAATATACAGTCATATTATAAAAAATGGGCTTTAAAAAAATTATGTTTAGGTATATAAACTAAAGGGATGAAAAAAAACAATGAAAAAAAGTGTTAAAAAAAACTCCGTTTGCAAAATACATTAACATTTACAAACACTGAAAAGTATTAAATTTATATCTGTTTTCAATATCTGTATCATTTTTATTTATTTATTATTTTAAGTACATTTAGGCATATATTGGATTCGCCAGATAGAACTATAGCGAAAATCTAAGAAGCGATTAAGATTGAAAGTACGTAAGCTGATTATACTGACAATAGAAAGTAAGCCGACAAGTCTATTATTGCTATATTAGCTTCTTCAACCGCATAAATCCTAGATTACTAAATAAACGGCGCAAATCGATAAGTAAATTACCGAATGAGTAAAACCTATCCCCGTAGTACACATCAATTTATTACATGATTAAATTGAAATATAGACGTAATATGATGAAGATTAAGATTAAGATTAAAATGTTTTGAGCTGCAGATAGTCCTCTTAGTCACAGTGACCTCTTAAGGTTTATTGTAGCAATCTCACTGGTTTTGAGCATCCGATGGGCTTTTTATGCCCTAGGAGATGAAACCCCAGTCCTGTTAGTTCTTCATATTGACATACTCTGTGAAATGTTTCCTTTTCTTCCAGACAGAATCTGCATGTCGTCCCCTCTGCCAGACCAATTAGACCTCATATGTCTACTTAGTCAGCAACGTCCTACTAGTAGCAGTGGCGATGCGTGATCCTAAGATTGGGGGTGCACCATACATAAAAATAACGATAATCACAAGAATAATAAGAATATCCCTAATATGAGATAAATATTTATATGTTGTATTTAATATGACATAAATATTGATCTCATATTAAGGTTATTCTTATTAACTCTATTAATTTGAAAACTTACCTAATTTTCTTTGTATAATTTGGATTTTTTAATTTCAATGGTTATTTCATCGTGACAAACTTCAAGCATGCACTGAAGTAGCTCGTTTTGTATAGTATTAGAAATTCCTTTAAAAGCCGCCGCGTTTTGTAAATAATACTTCATATCCTCGTCTAATTCGGCACTGAAATCAATCAACCCACGAAAAATGCCTGGATTGGATGATGTTTCCGATTCATCGTGTCCTCTTAGGGCCAGTTCAAATTTTCCACAAAAAAACGAATACAGTTAATAATAATGTTTAAAACATACCGGTTTTTTGAAACCGCTTCATTGTGTGCTGTCACTGCTCGTCGATGAGCAGAATCGAGCACTGTCGTAATATTTGCAGTGCATGGCTAAATTCAAAACATTATTCGTGTGTCCAGCAGAATTAGCATGTTTTTTTATTTTCTCGTTTATGTGATATAAATCCGTTACTCCAGTTTTGGTCCAAGGTGTTCAAGCTCCGTCAAACAAAACACACGGAAAACAAAACACTGCGTTCAATGCATCGCATCCACTTAACCACAAATGTTTTTTAAATAAGTCATTATTAAATGTTCTTACAAATCGTTTATTTTTTTCTTTCATGGCTAATTTTAAATTAATTTGTGGAGAGGGCCTACCTAGTTTCAATTTGCACTTTTTCCTCCAAACTCAAGCTAAAGAATGGAGTTTTTAATAAGTCTTGAATAGAATTCATTATTCCAAACAGATTCTAACCGAAAACCCGAGTTTATATTTATAAAACGTGAGCGATAAAACAGCGATGTACGAAAACAATTCACAAACTAACCGATTCTGACTTCTGTCACTCTGGTGCGCTCTTAAACTCCGCATATCTATCGTATCTATAATATATATCATATCTATAGTATTCGCCCACTACTTTTCATAATTGTGGGGGGAAAGCAGTAACAATACGCGTTCGCTTTTTCGTATTGCACGGAAGCGCGATGGTCGTCCCGCTTTTTCGTATTGCGCGTGTCGATTCCCGTGCCGCAATCGGAAAGCAGTGGCCTTGGAGATAGAGACCTAGCGTCTAGTGGATTCGTAACGCTGCTGCCAAATAATATTGAGATGGTATTAACGCTAAGGATGCGGCAAGGCGATAAATTAAGAATGCATCCATTAATTACTAAATAAAATTATTAATGCTAAATTGTCGGTAGAGCGCGCGCACCAGCGCACTTTATAGCCCACCGCCACTGCATTGGGGCTTGGATTAGCCTATACATCACCTTTGTATA
Organism: Aromia moschata; assembly: GCA_029963805.1. Taxonomy (NCBI): domain Eukaryota; kingdom Metazoa; phylum Arthropoda; class Insecta; order Coleoptera; family Cerambycidae; genus Aromia; species Aromia moschata. The sequence goes on from JAPWTK010000045.1 coordinate 1,190,012, forward strand.
AACACATCTCATGGTGGCAAATCTAGTAGGATCCTACTGCGGTTGTGGGTGAGGCTGGTTCTCTGGGTACCTGTATCCGTAAATTGTCATTTCTTATTACCCTCTTCTAAATCCACAGCATCAAATTTCTTCCGTCATTGCTCTTGCAGCTTCCCTGGGTTATTGTTGCTTTTTTTGCGGTCTTTTGTACGTAAAAAATCCATGTTAACTCTTTGTCAAAACCGAGTGGCTCATGGAATTTGCACTCCATTGTCATTCCCATTGTCATTCCCATTGTCATTTCCAATTCATTATAGTATCTAGTTTTAGACCTCCTAATCTTAATCTTAACATGATGAAAAATAATCAGTGTTGTGTTATTGTTTACATTAAACTTTTAGTAACATCTATTCCACTGAAATAGACATTCTCATATACCATAAACAAGTAACGCTAACAATATTTTGAATACCTGATGAAGAAGACAAAATGATGATAGTCAAAATCACACCTAATGTATCTCCACAATTGCTCGTACGAGAGTAAGTAACCGATCTAAAGAGAAACGACAGATCTAAAGACGACTAACAAGAATGTGTCTTCCTATTTTTCTCTTAAAACGTAAACATCCTACAACGTAAACGATTACAGACCATCCCATTTATATCGCCAATCCTCGGTCTGTTTTTTTCAGTGTATCATAGTTTCGGCACAATAATTGACGACCGTGCTCAAACTTTTCAGCACGAGACTTTGGAGAATCGCTTAGACGTCCTGGCAAGAAAGCCCACCGAAATGCCTTTTGCGTCATCGGAGGCCAGGAGGTCTCCGACTCCGCAGAAAAACAAATAATAGCAGAGAGGGGATGAGATTACTGCCGCTACACAACTTTGCTACAAATAGGGTCGTGCGTCAAGTATAACAAAACGCTGGGGGTTCCTTCTGCCAGTGGCGGCTGGAGTTGATCGAGATTCTCACGTCTTCGTGATATAACATTGGGCAAATCTCGTATTTTAGCGGGCGATTATTAAAATTAAAGGTAAGGTTAATTAGGCTTATTAATTTATTTTGAAATCATAGCATATTTCCATTCAATGGTTGAATTTATTGAATTCAAAAAAAATATTTATTTAAAAAAAATCAACAGGCTTAATAAGCGAAACAACGAAAATTTAATCAAACTTAAATACTAATGGTTAATAGTTTATAGTTTGATAAAATGAAGACTAATTTATAAAACTGATAGCGGACCATGGTTGTCAATGTTTCATTTCCCTTTGAACGATTTCACTTCCTGGATTTTGGTCGGGTTTCCCAATCGTTTTCATAAAACCTTCGATACAATAATGACTAAAATTTTCTTTTGGCCGAGCCTGAAGGACATTTGGTTATCTTCTCTCGGTACATAATCGATGTTATTCTACTCCTGCCGTTTCCTGGTATAATGTCATGAAGCTAGGCAGGTTCAGGATCAGGCAAAAATATTAATCGTTCTGATATAAATAAAATCAAGCGTTTTCGGTAAACATATCTAACTATAAAGCCTACCATCCACAGCTTCTCTTCGAAATCGACCATCATTGGATTTAGAAACCCCAGACTTAGAAATCGCATAGAATGCTTAAACTTTGTCAGCAACTTTCGATTTTGCTTTGAGTTTTAATTCGTATGAGTAGTTTTAAATATCAGAGTAAAAATCCAGCATGTCCCTTTTATTTCAGAATGTGATACGTAAAATACATCACATCATCCTTTATAATCAAACAATTCCTCACAAAATGCCTTCGCTTCAGAGCTCTGCAACATCTAGGAATTCTAATTCTGTCTCGAGTGGATCGTACCAGTCTATTGGGTTTCTGTTTGTGCCAAAATAGGCGGTCTTTCAGTTTTCGGCAAATTAGTGCAAGGTATATCTTCTTCGCATTCTCTTATTGACCTATAAATCATTCTCTTATTGACCTTAAACATTACGGGTATTAATTTTTTTGGTTTGTTGGATTTTAGGTCCGGGAAAACAAATATTTGATTCTTGCTAACATTTCGGAGATTTATTTCTCCTTCTTCAGGGCTTACTACAATTTTGTGTATAATTATGTGGATATAACATATTCAAAAGTTGTTGCAGAATGAATACATCAATGTTGTTATTACTGTCACCTAAGTTGATAAGTTACGAATATTGGCAGTTCTATCTAGATAGATATGTAACAAAGTACCAAGATAAAAACAAAATTATTTACAGGACAACACATTAAAAATTATTATAGTATTGATGGTTTTGACGGAATCTAACCTGTCGTACGCATATCACAATTGTATTAGAGCGTGGGAGACAGTATTCTTAATGGGTTTGAAACAATGAAAATATTATGTTTTGAAAGTAGCTATTGGTCTTTTCTAGAACGTTGTAATATACTGAATTTAAGTCGTATATGTCACTGCGTTTATTAACACTATTTTTATTGTATCTTTTAAATATCTTTTTATTTGACCACATTTTGTACCTTAGGTACATGGCAGTAATAACATTGATGTAAGTAAAAGTTACAATTGCTTTTCTATTACAATTTTTGAATATCTATATGTTATACCTACATAATTATATATAAAATTGTAGTAAGCCCTGAAGAAGGAGAAATAAATCTCCGAAACGTTGGCAAAAATTAAATAGTTGTTATTTATTCCTGGAACTAAAATCCAACAAACCAAAAAACTAATAGAGAAAAAGGTCGCCAAATTCCCCCACAGATTACGGGTATCCCTATGTGGAATTAATAGTGACAACTTTGAAAGTATTGTCTGAGCATCAGCTTCATTTGTTATTAAAATGCGCAAAAAACTGAAAAAGTACAACTAAACTAGTAATCGAATACTTGTCGATGAATTTATTTTGAGAAATTCCAATAGGAGGATAAACAATTTCAAGATTATTTTTAACACACCACTTTGCAATATTTTCAATATTTTGTTGTATATGATAACTGACAGTCATCTATACTTTCAATGATACAAAAAAAGTTTAAATCACCTGCCTTGGGCAAATAATGAATGTTACTTAATCCACAGACGATGTCATTAATGGATATTATAAAAGAATTGATCCTAAATGAGACCCTTGAGGAACTCCAGAAGTTTCATAATATTCAACAAACTTGAAATAGTATACGCAATATATTGGGATCTGGTACACAATTGTAAGTTAAACAATTGTTCATATATTAAGAAGAAACCAAAGTTGTTTTTCAGAAACAAATTTAGTTACACTTATAAGATTGACAGTAGAATCTTAAATAAACTTTAAATCCTTCCGTAAACCTTTGTTGATAAATTTCTAACATCGGGATTATAAAGGTACTAGATTTTAAAATTTTACCAGCCGCCACTGTCCTCTGTTCACACGTCAAAAAGAGAACGCTTTGTTGTATATCATCTTATATTGGCTTTATTTGTTGGATTCTGTAGTCATTACAAAAAATATTAAATAAACAACAACGAGACCGAGACGGCCTTCTATTTTACGGTCTCACGTGTTGTTGGCTAAATAAAATAGTTTCGTTTGTATTCTTCTTCAGAACGTAAATATGCATCTCGCCCTATAAAGCATTTCAATTCACTTTAAAAAAAGCTTACGCTTCTAGGGAACACATAATATTCCCAAAATTATTTTTATTTTATATTCTTTAGTAGAAACTTATCCACAGTTATGCTGTGGTCGTAGATTTTTTGTTGTTTGGCTACTCGTTTTACCTGCGTCAGATGGGTTTCTAAAAACTGATGATACTATCTGTTGTTCCTCATTTTATATCTACTCTAGGTAGGTACAGAATATGTCTTGGTAATCTAGGACGCAGTTCATTCGTCGTGTGCATGCACTGTGGTTCGTTCTTTACTTTCCTTGTTTTACTCAATTTGTATCCGATCTCTCTGTTGAAGGTTTTCGTTGTTGTTGTTACTGATTCGCTTTTAAACCAAGAATAGTATCGTATAATTCTGGCCAGAATCTCCTCTTTTCCAAAATTAAAAGCAACTGCTGATTTTTCTTTATTTCTCTATGTAATGTCTCTTTAGTGTTTATTTATTCTGCATTATATTCGTCAAGACCGACCTACCTACCTTGGTCCTTACGTATTTCCCATATTTGCATGTATACTCCATTTGGTCGTAGTTTTGCCATGCTTTCGTTTTTTCTAAACTTGTTGGAAAGATACTCTGAATTCAAAATTTATCACATTAGCTTAGGAACACAGATTACCTCGCGGGTTAGATATCATGAAATTTTAGGCAAAGGAGTCAAAATAAAATAAGCAGTAGTGACAACAAAGCTAAAGGACACATTGGGCAAATAAAAGGAAAATTTGTAACTAGATTTAAAATCATTTTAAATACGATAGAACACTAAGAGATCTTATCCAAAATTTCTAATATGAGATATATTGAGGGATATATTGGAATATCTAAATATAACCTATGATTTATTAGATTAACATGAATCAAGATAAAGGTTGAATACCTAATAGACCACTGTTCTGGTTGATAAACATGGATAAAATACACGGTGGAGACTTTAACTGGAATATATTCGCTAGCGGGGTGGTGAATGATTTTTCAAAAAATTCCCGAGACACGTCAACTTTTGAATGTATTTACCTACATTTTGCAAGTAATATGAAAAATATAGCCCTTCAGGGGTGGCTGAAACCACCCTCGACATGATTTTTTCAAATGCAAACCTATGGCTTGTGACCCCTCATTGTAAAGCTGGTGGAAAGAGGAATCCAACGCACTGATCAAATTTTAATTTTTAGTATGTTTGTAGGGTTGCATACAATTAAAACGTAATTTTATAGTTTAATTTATTTTTAACGCAACAATTTCGTACTCAAAATGTGTGTTGTTTAGTTTTGGAATGTAAACCTTACTTTTCAGATGTCCCTACAAAAAATTCCAAGCAATTTTTTGCCACAACTGATATTTGTTATTTTTTGCTAGTGTTTTTACACGGCCGCAAAGAGTAATTTAGTTTGTATGCTGTATTCAGAGTTTGAAACGAAGTGTTATTTCAAATTGGTGAAAATGTCTTATTTAACTGAATCACTAAAAATCGAAATTTTGATGATGATTGGATATGGTGATAGGGCGCGAACTCAATGCGAAGTTGTTCGCTTGTTTCGAGAAACGCATCCTGACTTGCCACCACTAAATCAAGGTACCATTAGTAAAATTGAGGCACAATATGGAGAGATGGGTCATGTCAGGAAAGTACCGAGTAAGAGGCAGGCTGTTGTTGATGACGACACGAAGTTGAATTTGTTGCTTGCTCTAGAAGAAAATCCAATCACTCCAGCCCGTCAACTGGCCCGTGATAGTAATCTTAATCACAAAACAGTTTTAAAAATACTTAAATATGAGAAAAAACGCCCATATAAAATGCAAGCTGTTCAAGAGCTACTTGAAGATGATCCAGATCGACGGTTGGAATTTTGCGATTTATTGATGACTTGTATTGATCAAAACCAATTATCTTTAGAGTGGATAGTTTTTCTCTGACGAGGCTACTTTTACATTAAATGGGCACGTAAATCGCCAAAATTGTCGTTACTGGGCTGAAGAGAACCCCCATTGGATGAGGGAACTTCATACTCAGCGCCCACAGAAAACTAATGTGTGGACCGGAATAATACAAGATAGAATTGTAGGACCATTTTTCTTTGATGACACTCTTAATGGAGCAAGATACTTGCGTTTACTCCAGCACGAACTAATGCCAGTGCTATGTCATTTATTTCCAAACCCATTAAACCCTAACTTGACCGACGAGAGGTTATGGTTTCAGCAAGATGGGGCCCCACCACAGTATGCTGCCATTGTTCGTCAGTATCTGGACAGAATGTTTCCCGGTAGGTGGATTGGGAGGCGAGGTAATATTGAGTGGCCAGCAAGATCTCCAGATCTTACACCACTGGATTTCTTTTTGTGGGGACATCTTAAAAGTAGGGTTTACATTCAGAAACCCAACAACATAGCAGATCTGCAGGAAAGGATAAGAGAGGAAATCGGAAAAATAACACCGCAAATGTTGCATAATGTAAGGGACGAAACCTACCACAGACTGGGATGCTGCCAACAAGTGAATGGTGCACATTTTGGACAATTGTTACGTTGAAAATAAATTTAATTTTTAAATTGTTTTAATTGTATGCAACCCTACAAACATACTAAAAATTAAAATTTGATCAGTGCGTTGGATTCCTCTTTCCACCAGCTTTACAATGAGGGGCCACAAGCCATAGGGTTGCATTTGAAAAAATCATGTCGAGGGTGGTTTCAGCCACCCCTGAAGGGCTATATTTTTCATATTACTTACAAAATGTAGGTAAATACATTTAAAAGTTGACGTGTCTCGGGAATTTTTTTGAAAAATCATTCACCACCCCGCTAGCGAATATATTCCAGTTAAAGTCTCCACCGTGTATATACCCACTGAACCGCAACAGAAACATTAGCGTAAATGGGATATATGTATATTTAGTTTTAACGCTAGTTTTAATCATTCCCTAATGATCCCGATATTTTTAGCGACATCCTAATCGGATTTTAACAAAATACAAATATCTACCTTGTAAAACGTGGACATACAAATTAATCCTACTGGATCGATTAATCGCATCACATACTTTTCCTCGGCAATTCCTCGGCGTTTTATGCCTTTGCCACCGGTGCACATACACACACAGGGCGCCGTATAATTTAATTTAACTCCAACTCAATGTCACCGGTATGACGAAAACGCACGGTAGGTAGCTCGAAACCGATAGAAATGCCGCGACGGGATTGAATTCGCTCATTAATTAAACAGTCCTCTGTTCTCGAACACCTTGCGAATTTCAATACGCTTAGGCGCTTAACAGAGTCGTCTCCTGGCACCCTCGACGCCAGTGTCGTGCCTCCGAGGAAGAGGGAGGAAAATATTCCTTACGAATTGAAAAAAAGTCTGAAACTCGTCCTCGGAAACATGGTGACCTTCAGAAAAAGATCTCCAGTAGTTGTTGCCAGCGGCAAAGCGTTCACTAAAGCTGCAAGGTGCTGCCTAACCTATATATTTAAGATTGTACACATCCTATTTTTTCATTGCTACTTGCCAGATTTACAATACTCGTATTATAAAGGTTTGCCAAAAATCAATATAAACTTAATTCCTTGAATAATAGGATTTCTTATGTATATTACGGTTACCGTACCCCGTAACTGTTTAATATGACGCTCATTTTGATGGTGTAACAGTACAAACCTTTCCTCCAATTTATACAGAGCATTTATACAACATTTCTGGTTGCAGCAACTGGCTCCATAATACTGTCTTTTAATTCGTCCATCATTATTGGTCTTGTCTTTTGCATTGAATGTTTTACAACCCCAAAGCCAAATATCCGATGGGTTCAGATCTGGCGATCGTGCTGGCCATGAATTTCCAAAATATGTATTTAGAACATGTCCTTAAAAGACAGCAGTTCGCAAGTCTTTAGCTGGTCGGTAAATCTGCGGGGGTGCTCTATTCTATACAAAAACTAAGTTTTCAATTACGTCCTCGTTTTGCAACTGTAAGACTGCATAAGCACTTAATAATGACAGGTGTCGTTCACCAGTAACAGTTACAGTAACTATCTCATCATTCTTTATTTTTTCGAAAAGATGTGGATCAATGAAGAAATTAGGGATAGTACCGTACCAAATAGTGACTTTCTTGTCATGAAGATCTTTCTGAATTATTACATGTGGATTTTCTGTTGACCATATTCTAGTTGACCAGTTTTGAGTATTGTTTCCACATTTGAGAGAAAAATGGGCCTCATCTGTCCATAAATACAGGATAACCATTGGGGATCAATTTCAATCAATACTTCAAAACAGACACTGCAGTTTATAAGGAACATTTTTAAGATTTTGCATAAAATTTTCCAGCCCGTAGTATATGGCAGTTTGCGGTCCCTTTAATATTTCATTAACACTACTGATTGCAACTTGGTAATCATTAATCCTTCCTTATTTCAAGAGGTCGATTACAGACCCCGTTGTTTCAAATTTGTTAATAAAATTATGTTACGCTTTTATTTTACAAGAGGCCATTATCATACGAAATATTCATATATGTAATGTCTACCATATTCATAATAATACCGTTCAAACTTATTCTTGGTTGTAGATCCATTTTAGTGTCAGCAGTTGTTATAACCAATATTTTGTTTTCTATAGATAAATTAAAATAGTATTATTGTGGCAACTAGATTATAATTCGTAATTATTTCAATTTCCTAAAACGGTATAAGAACTTAAAGTAGGTATATCGGTGACTTTATGATAACCTTGTTCATAACATAAGAGGTAGTAAAATAGTGATTAGGTTTGATTATGGTTAGCGATAATGTTATACGGTCGTGGCTGCTGTGAAGTAATATAGAGACATCCAAAAAAAAGTCATCAAAGTTGGCCGAGAAAAAAAAGACGTATTTCTATTCTTAATCGAATTTATAACCTTATTTACTTGTCAAGACTGTCACATCATATGACAGCCATTGTTTATTTTACAAATTGTGACAGTCACTTGTCAAAAGTTTGACATAACCGAAAAGCTTAGACATGACCGCTATTTCCATCTCTCTCGTTCATAGCCAGAGTTGATGACGTTTTTATGGATGTCTCTATATCTGTCACTTGAGAATTTCCATGACAATTGGTTCGCTCGTTCTTATAATTCGTTAACATTAACATAATCTATTAGCATGTTTATAATTTAGGCAAATGCAGAAATAAAAAAAGTCGATAACAAACAAACGTCAGAAAGTGTTACGCTAGAATTTTTCCTGTGTACATACCCAGCAGGACAAAAATTTTCGAATTTATTTTTGGCATGGTTATATGAAGCTTTCGAATAATTTAAAAATATAGACTTTAAATTTTCTACAAAATATTTCGGTCTTGTAATCCCTCTCCAAAGAAATATTCTTACCCCGCCTATGTCCGACCAGTGTTAGTTTCTCTCGACCACTTCCACTGCTGTTTGACTTATACTCGTTTTGTCAGCGACTGGCTGCAATTGAAATGCAATTACACGGGCTTAGAGTGAGGCAGTTCGGGTTTAAGGGAAGTGGAACTTTAAAAGAGTATTTTTTGTCTTTTTAGGATAGACCAAGTTAGACTAACAAAATTAAAACTACGCTTCAAATATTCATTTCCTCCGTCATGGCTTTATATTTTTATACGTACTCCTTTCTTTGTACACTCCGTTCCAGAATTAAGAGAAAATCAATTTTCTCCTTAAAAAAAAAACTAAACTGAAAAAGTGGCTCTTGTTGTGCTTGACAAAACTTAAGCAATTTCAATAAAAATACAGACATCCAAAAAAAAACGTCATCCAAGTTGGCCGAGAAAAAAAAGACGTATTTCTATTCTTACTCGAATTTACAACCTTATTTACTTGTCAAGACTGTCACATTATATGACAGCAATTGTTTATATTACAAATTGTGACAGTCACTTGTCAAAAGTTTGACATAACCGAAAAGCTTAGACATGACCGCTATTTCCATCTCTCTCGTTCATAGCCAGGTGGATTAAGGTTTTTTTGGATGTCTCTATATAATTAAAAGTTAAGAAGTCTATTTTTAAATATAAAGGTCATTTAGCTTTAATATCATTTTGTTTGATGGACTACTGTCGTTTCATGAGTGAGCGTATTAAAAAAAAAAGGAACTGTCAAATTCTGAGGTTTTTATGATTAAGAAAATTAAATATGGTAATCACGGCAGAACAAAAAGCTCTTTATGATCGAAAATTACTTTTGAAATGGTATAAGGAAGGATTTTGATTTTATTCAACACGGGACGCCGTTCAGGATTAAACAGAATTTCCACACATATTCATGGATTTAGACCAGTTGCGCCAAGTTTTGATTAGATTTGTGGCTTTGTTTAGAGAAACAGGAAGTGTGAATAAAAAGGAAGGCAGTGAAAGACCTAAATTTCGAACTGCACAAAAAGTTGAAGAGAGGGAAATTGTTGTTGACACACCCACAACATTCGATGTTTAAGCCAGCCTATAAATGTATGATACAGAACCTACAATACAATCTTGAAATGTGACCTGCATATGCACGCTTATGCACGCTTATCGTCTAAGCTCAGTACAAGAATTGTTACCAAACGACCAGCCACAGTGAATGCAATATTCAGTACACATCGTATTATATTCATAATACGATATTATATTCATAATACGATGTGTCATTTGAGAAAAACAACTAACACTAACAAAATAACTAACATTATTCCTAGGAACGGATTGAAGATTCTTTTGTTGCACTCCGATATAAATTATACTTGTAGGAATTATAGCTTGTGTCAATAATTCTGAGACACCCTATATATTGAAAACGCGCTATCTGATTTTGTTTAACTTTCAATATTAAAAACTGTCAGAGACACCCATTTAAGAGGATCAGAAGAATATTTCTGAAATATTATCATCAAAAAGAAAAAAATTAAATCCTTAATTAATATAATACATTAAATAAATTCAAATAAATCATTTTATTTGTCATTCATATTTTTTTTATTCATCTTTCATCTGTAACAGCTTTTATTACGAATACCAGAATTGATAGGCATACAAATATATTCGATATTTCAGATGTACAATAACCATTTAGTAATTACATTTACCAAAGAAAACTAAGCAAATGATACTAATCTTTCATATGCGTGAATACTCGACATCAGTTTAACCAAAAATTCAGTTTCATTTTGTGTCTCACAACTCATTTTTCATCAACAACCCAAACACTTATATTATCCATAAAACAAGAAATTTTATCATCCTCAAATAAAACCGATTCCTATGCCACCACTGATAATATCAAGTATGATATTAAGTTTGATAATGATAAGTGATTCCCTATACCTTCACAGATTTGTATGGCGTTATTTGTGATGGCCTATTTCATTATTTATTTATTAGACCATATCTAGTTTGTGACATTACTTTGGAATTACCCTATACTACATTTACGTCATGTACTCGTAATATAATATTCTGTCAATTTTGAAGGAGACCACCGAGTCACCCACGCGCTAACCGTCCCAAAATTTAATGTAGATGAGGCACCACGGGAAACGAAATTTATGAAGGAAACAATGCGAGTTAATTATGGGTCTGTAACTTTTTGCTGATAAAATTTAATACGAAAATATTCAAGAGGCCGCCATCGAGATTAGCAATTAATTCCTGTAAAAGTTTAAAATGTCTCCCCTCGGCAAACCGCCTCTGGTATTCGGCCAATGAACGATCTTGCTTGTTTTAGGAAAATTTTAGAACTTTATACTTAATGTTAGGTTGATGCAAAAGTTAACTGGATTTTTTCCCGCCATCATGAATGCCATCGAAAGTGAAATGTTTAAAAGCTGCCAACTCGATTTTGATGTCGACATAATTTTTTTGAAAGTGACTTGAATTCAAAAAATTGAAGACGTTTTCCAGCCATTTTCTATAACTTCTTGTCTCTGTCCAATAAACTACAAGGAATAATGATATCACAGTCTAAAAAAAATATAGATATGTTTATAGTCTATTCTTGAGTGCACACCCTATTATTCCTAAGTATGTACTTTGATGTTCTAAAACCAAATTTCATAATAAACACTTTTTTTGATGTGTCAGTTTTTTCCACAGTCCCCTTTAACTCTCTGAGGGGAGGCATTTTCAACCAAATTTTATGATTTATTTTATTTGAGGTTTTTCAGAACTGAAATTTGACATAAGGACAACTGTTAACAAGCTAGTCAAAATTCCTGAAAATGGAAAAAAAATCGACATTTTGTGTTTATCGTTAAGTTTTCGGTGGTCGCTGGTAACAAATATGATGTCAGAATTGAATATTGACAAAATGACAGCTGTCAAAAAGCTGTCAAAATTATTGAAAAAGTAAAAGTTAAATTCAATGTTGACATCAAATTTGTGATCAACGACTCCAAAAATTTGCTGCAAAAATAGAAAATTATTATGTAAAATTTCAATCTCGAAATTTGAGTTATAAAATTGTATTGAAAATTGACACCTCCGTGAAATTTTTTCAGTGGAATTCGGTTTTAGCACGCCAAACTACATGAGAATAATGGGGTCCGCAAACTAGGACAGTATGTTTATTTATTTATTTTTTTGTAGATCTTTGATGCAGCTAGGTGAGTTTAGCTAAATGTACAGTGTTCATATGCCCACAAAGTAGTACTGAACCGGTTATCAGAGCTATATCAGTTTTTTTACTGGCTTTTTATACGATCTTGCGAGCTTTCGTCAGCTACGAAAGTGAGTCAAATGAGAATCTTTATTGAAGAGAGAGAAAGGGAGTATACTTCTTATATATTTTTGTTTTTTTATCCAAATAAAGGCTATGATGTTATTATAAAAGTTCTCACAGTTGAAAGCGTCCAACCAGCCGAAATCGTTCGAAGACTTAAAGCACAATTTGGGGAGACTTGTCTGAGTGTACGAATGACACAAAAAATGAAGGACGTTTGGAAGGACGGACACAAGTTGAAAATGAACATCATGTCCGTCGTCCTCGAGCCAGCGTGAATGAGCGAAACATTGCCACTGTTGGTAAGGGGGATTTAAATGTCCCCCCCCCTCCTCACATAGCCAAACTTTCACGCGAAAAGTTGGAGGAAGTTCATTGGACAACACTGGAACACACTCTCTGTTGTCCTGACTTATCCCCATGTTATTGTCACATGTTTGGGCCACTGAAAGAAGCACTAGGAGGTGAACGATTCGTCGATGACGCTGGAGTTGAGGCTTTCGTGCGCAACTGGCTAGAAACACGCCGTGGTTCTATTTATATGATGGCATTAAAAAACTTACAGTCCGTTGAGAAAAACGCATAAAAAAGTAGGAGATTATGTAGAAAAATGGTATGTATTTTCATGTTTGTATATTGTACCAATAAATTTAAAAATGAAGATTCCGGTTCATATTTGATTTACCCTCGTACATAACATTTTTCATTTTGAAATTTAAATATTGAAAGATAGTTTGGAGAAAGAAAGTTTTTTTCTGGTACTCATAAAAATATCATTTTCATAAATAATTTTTATGAATCACTACTTTCGTTGGGTATTGTTGTAACCAAAACATTGTTCAGCCGTTGAATAAATTGCGGTATCTACTTAAATTATTGAATTGGTATGGACAATTTTAAATCGCGAAATCGAGGCTTTTATATAAAGTGGTGTAAAAAATACTGGGCAAGCTATTTGCATCCGGGGCTTGTTGCACTAATCGCTGAAACACAAACCCCGAATTACACTTTTATGCATTTCTGTTCGACGTAAAGAGTAAGTAATATTCACAGGTTTTAAATAGAAAACCTTAATGCAGTTCATCTGTAATTCTGTAAGTTTAGGTTACATTTAATGCTTGTCAAAATATGTGGAACATTTTTTTTTAAATTCAATTTTTTTTTATTTATAACGCATCATTGGATTTCTTATAGAATTAATAAGATACCCTGGACTCCTACTAAACATACCAGGATTTGTAGTGCACATTTCTCAGGGGGAGAGAAATCTAATGATCCACGAAAAGAGGCATATATTCCAACGATATTTCCATGGAAAAAAGAGAACCCAAATGCTATCCGTATGTTTCTTCAAACATTAATCTTGCTGTTGATTCCATTTCAAGTCCGTATTGCATAGCGATCGGTTTTAGTGTTTATTTCTCTGCTTACTGAGTTGTTCTGCCAATCTGTCAAAATTTGCTACTCTTGTTTTGATTCTGTGTGCCTTTTCACTGCAGGTAATTTTTTGTGCGTCGTTCTTGCAACCACATGTAAGTATTCGATTGGCCTATAGAATTGAAAGCGATTTCCATCCATTTCTCTTTGCCTACTTTAATTTCCTCATACTTGTATAAATATCCTTGTGGGCAACTAATTTTCGCAAATTTTGTCTTTATATTTGGCTTTGGCATACGATTATACGCATTGTAAACTGGAAAGTTCGAGTTGCTCTGCAAATAGTACAATTTTTCAATAAAACTTTTCTTAAAAAAATACCTGTACTATACGTATTTTCCTGCTTTCGAGTGCTATGAGCTCCTGGGGTTTCCCTTAAAACAGTTCCAACTAATACTCGACTCTGTCCGTCAACCACTTCTATCACGTCACTTACGTGAAAACTTTCAAGCAAATGTTTCCCTTTGCTCAAGCTTTTTTTGCGGAAAATACTTGTATTTACAGGTAAAAAGCCACAAGTAATTTCAATTATCATTTTATTTGGAGAAATAACATTTAATTTTACACAAAATCACTTATATAATACACATGTGTAACACGTTAAATTGGGCAAATTTTAAATTCACAACTTACTTATTGATGCGGCGAATCCGCGAGATGGCGCGGCGGTCTCTCCGAGACGCGACTACACAAGCGTATTTCTCTGCCCGTGTGTTTGGCATCGCGTCGTTTCCGATCGAGCAATCGCTTGTCTGTCGAAAAAATAACGCAGGCAATATTTCCCCAAATGAGGATATTTCCCCTCGCTATCGATTTCATCTTTAGGTGAGATGTTTTTTTACCGAAGAGTTGGATGTCACACGATAACAACGTTGCAGAAGCGGATTTCGTGACAGCTGGAAATAATTCTACGCAGTAGGATATTTACCTTGCGACACTTCATAAAAATAATCTGTCAATAAAGAGTTTAGAAAATTTATCATATACCAAATTAAGAAGTAATTGAAATATCGCACCGTACATCTATAGTTCCAAATTGAACACTAACAAAGAAGGAACGAAGAAAACCTGAGACAGTTACTAAACAAATTAGATATAAGTAGGGGAGAACTGAGATTTATATTCAATGCCTCCCACAATTTCCCTATCATCTCCACCTCTTTCCTCAATTAGTCAATGAGAAAGATGGAAGGCAGTGGCGGCTGCTGCTAGGGTGTACGCTTTTTATGTTTCTCCTGCTTCATTTATATCATTTAGACACAATTTGCAGTAGCACAGGCATGCTGTGCCGGCAACACAAGAAAAATGTTATGCAATTTACGCTTTTAAGACCATTTGGAAAAAGCAACTAAGTATTATTTTCAAAGGTAGGTACAGTAAAAGTAGTCCCAATGACTTGACAGTTTGAGGCGTTACTGGTTCTGGAAGATATACATACATCTGTTTCTATTCGGCCAACTCTAATGATTTATTTAATAGTTCAATATACTTGTATGAACCAATTTACTAATTAAAAATAAACGATTGGTGTTTTGCTCTAGGGCCTCATTCAAGCAATGCATGAGGAATATCTCCTTAACTCTAAAATATTATAAACTCAAACAAAACTATTTATAGTTACATGATTCTGATTTCATTTTAACGCAGAAATGAACCAACAATTATTTAGTAATAGATCTTGTAGGTGTAATCTTACTGAACTCACAACGAAGTACGCTACTGTTTTTCCATTGAAGTTTACCTACATCAATCCCATTCGAACGTTTGCGATATAAAATCTGCGGGGGCGGGTCGAACTTCCAGATTAATTTTCAGTTCATTCTTCACTTCTTTTTCCCTCTGTAAAATATTGCGTTTCGGTGAGATACAAAAAAAACGCCGTTTCGCTGTGTAAATATTGGGCTAACGTTTCAAGTAATAAAAATCCGCGCCAGATATATCTCCATGAGAGAATACGATATACATACGTCAAGCTTGAAATGATCTTGACACGCAGGCGGCAGGTTTTAATTTACAAAAATGTTTGGAATGAATGGGGTGGTCAAGGGCATAATAGTCGGTTATAGAAACAAGTTAATAACATATTATATAGATGTATTTTAATTGTTCTTTTTAACACCAATAATTACACAGCCTCACAAAAAAAAGTTGTGAGCAGCGAGCATGAGGGTATGGAATTGACAGATTTTTTAACACTGATTACGAATCCGAAGACGAAAAATTGATCTATCTTGTCAATTTTTCAGGGCCGGCCTGTTAAGGGGCCCGCGGGGGGATTTTCGTAAGTCCGGCCCTTTTGATGCTGGTGACCAGAGAAACAGGGTTGGTAGAGTCCTGTAGCACTGAGAAGTTGGTAGAGATCACGGAGAAGGTCATTCACCCATCTCCATGCACTCAACAATCATTGAACATATTTTTTTGGGAAGGGTGAATACATCGTGGTATGTCACCCAGAAGGGGTGAGAACGTGTGAACCGAATATGGGACCAAAAAAAAACGAAAAAAAAAAACACATTAGTAGAATGAACTAAACTATTTATGTTTTGCGAAATACCGTTACGTGTAAGTAAAATATCGTCTTTCGCAATTCACACTTATGAAGACTAGGTTTAAGTATCTGTTGAAGGTACATTACTATTTGCACATTAAAGTGCATTTAATACAAAACATTTGACAAATTCGGGTGAGCCTACTGCGAATACAGTAACGAATGTACATGGTGCAAGTACCACATCTTAGTCAAAGCCGTAGAGTATATACTATATTAACTCCCGGTTAAGACCGATTAATTAACTAGGCGATAAGACTGTGATGTGGTATATGCTTTAACTGGGACTAAAACTACCGGACATGTACTCGGGAGCTATCTCCTCTGCACAACACTGATTGGTTTCCTAAGCCCACCCTATACTGTTAGTTCTGCACAAAACTGATCCTGTCTCTACTAATCACTAAGGCACGTCTCTAACTCCTCCAGTTCCAAAGCGCTTCCGCTCGATTGCTAGGCGGTATTTAGCTATCTTCTCTCATCTTCTCATCTTCTCTCAGGACAAGAAAAAAGTAATTCATTATACAAATTACTGTACCAAATGGATCATATTGTAACATTTGTTAAGTATCGTTAGTGACAGCTGACAGTTATAAGTTTTATAGTTTACATACTTAGTCTATTTAGTTTATACACTAGCTGTTACTAAAGAATTGTATGGAATGACATATTAAATATTCTAGATGTCAAATTAATTTTCTAGAACATGTAAAAACTATAAACAGTGGTGTTGTTGCTAGGATAGAGTTAATTGTGATTCGATTGTTACATAGTTAAGTTCGACGAGTTGTAAACTCTTAATAAAAGTGTTTTGAATTGAAGAAGCGAGTTATTTGGAGAGAAATTCGTAACAATATTTTATAATCAGTTTCAACTAATTCTTCATGATCTAATCTTGATCCACCGCCACCATTTTAATCCCTTAACTGACTCAGAAGCTGAAATTGAAACTGACATTAAATTTAAAGTACACAGTATATAAGGTCAAGTAAATAAGGAATGAAGTGTGATTGATAAAAAATAAATGTTTTAAACTGAACGTTGATCTGTGCCTGATTAATTAAAAAGTGATTTTACAAAAATTTTCGCTGTCGAAAAATAAAGTAGTTCGTGACAGCAATTTAATTTTTTCAGTTATTGGATTCAGTTATTAATTTTTTTCAATTTACTCAAACATTTCGCCAACACTTCACTTCCAACACAATTTCTCTCAGAAGAAAGGACTTACTGCTTAAAATTTATCGAATTTTCCACTAACACCGAAGCACTACACTTTCACCAACCGTGTTGGAATCATCAGATAATAGGTACTAACAAAACTGTTTTTTAACTGAACTGTGTTTTAATTCGACACATTACTTAGTTTTAATCATCACCATGATGGGAATCATCAGGTGATTACTAATACCAACTCGTTGAATCGAAACTATTAGGGTAGTTTCAATAATATACCGATGATACCAACACGGTTGGCGAAGCATAAGCGTTAAGTAAAAGTATGGCGTTTGAGAGTTCGTGAAAAACGTATTTAATTTTGTTTCTACGCCGAAGTTTCCAATCCCACTCCAAATTCTTTATCATTCCTTCGTTATTAATATTTTTGAGGTCCACATGCAACATGAAGTGCCTGTCGGCTGCGAGCAGAACCGTTAAAATCAATTCTACCCTACATAATTACATTCCTTATTTACGGAATAAGGCGAAAGTTTTTTTTTAATTATTCGCGTAATTTTGAATTTCGCTCTCAACGTGAAACCTTATTACGGCATGACGCCCGCTTAATAGGCTTTCCGGCTTCTTATTAAACAACCGAAATGCCAGTTTGTTACTCGAGGTGAACTCGATTATACAGCTGCTGAGTTTTATATATAAAAAAAAAATTAAAATTGAGCAGCAACAGCGCAGAGTGCGAGCCCATAGAATACTATAAAGGGTTTTCCAAAAATGACTAAGATGTTGTGGTTGTATAAAAACCAAACCATGCGGAATATTTTACGTTTCTTTATTTTAAATTAAAGTAACATCGAATACAATTAAACATGAAAGATTATATCGTTTAGATGTCCACCACGGCTACGATGGCAGGCATACGAGCACTGAAATTTTTGAGAGTACTTTCGAGCATTGGAGCTTCAATATCCCTTACGGCGGCTCGAATGTTATCTTTTAGGGTTGGAATGTTTCTTGGCTGATTAGCATAAACTTTACTTTTCAAATAATCCCATAGACAAAAGTCTAAAGGAGTGAGATTGCACGACCTTGGCGGCCAATTCATGTCACCAATCCTTGAGATAACATGTCCAGGGAATCTCGTGCGCAATAACACCATGTATTCTCGTGTTGTGTAGCATGTAGCACCATCTTGTTGGAAGTAAACATCATTAGTATCATTTCCATTTAATGGAGGCCATAAAAAATCTGTTATCATCGCATTATAACGTTCTCCAGTCACCGGAACAGCATTGTCGCGATATCCATCTTCCCTATTGAAGTAATTATTATTCTTCATGATTTCTAGAGACATTCTAACTGTTTATGGATAGTATCTCTAATTGTGGTCCAACACTTTCACGTTCTTCTACTCACGTTCCCCTACTGCTGATTTATCTCTATCTCCAGTTCCCCTACGTATTTTTTGGTGATGAACAACCTAGGCTAAAATAGGATTTACTTATTATCGTAGTGTTGGTACTTTTCAGATTCTACCTTCGAAAACTATTATTTTCAGAAGGAAGAGAGACGATTGAAGATGAACCACACAGAGGAAGACCTTCATCTTCAAAAACCGATGAAAATGTCGATAGAATACGGGATCTTGTGAATTCAGATCGTCGGTTGACGACAAGAATGATCGGGGATGAAATCAATTTGAATCATAATAATTCGTTAGTTTTTGACTAAGGAATTGGGGACGAGACAAATTTGCACAAAAATGGTTCCAAAAAACCTTTCGCAGGAATAAAAGGACGTCAGGAGATAAAGGTGTTTTATGGAACCTGTATTTGAATACGACCTAGAAACCAAGCGCCAAAGCATGGAATGGCACACGTAAAGCTCTCCAAGACCCAAAAAAGCAAGAATGAGCAAATAGAAGATAATATGCATGCTGATTTGATTTTTTTTGAATTGTAATTCTATTAGAATAAATTCTCATTAATTAATTTACACACCTCATATAACATAGTTTAAAATGACCATTACCCCATTTTTTTCTCTGAAATACGCAGAATGCAATAGCGAAACGTAAAAAAAACTCACGAGACAATTTACTATTTTTTTTTGACTGGTTGAAAAGAAGACTTCGAACAAAATATATTTTTTGATATTCATTGTCAACAAAGATGTATAATTTGTACCACACAGATTTTCCCTACCCTTTGCTCACTGTTTTTTTGTATTTTATGATTTATTATACGTTTTGGGTGTAACGAACGTACACAACATACATGAAAGGATATTAATAATTTACATTTATTACAGGGGCTTTATTTTGTATTTCATAGTTTTACAAAAATAGTTCAGGACTAAACATCAATATGTTACTTTAGGAATAAAAATTGCATGTAAATGCCGAGTCTGTGCTTATTTTACAACTGATTGAAAGTTTTTGTAATGGATTTTCCTTCCAAGAAATGTCTCATAAATGACAACAGATAAGTTAGTTCTTTTGAGAACTAAAAAAATGAATAGCAAAAAAATAAATTAATATGATATAAATCAATACAATGTTTTTTCTACGTCTAACTGGAACGACCTGTTATGCTGGCGAACGGTATGTTGTACTAGCGAATACATAGGGTTTTTTAATGAATTTAATCTGCTTTCTAACATTATTTCCGAAGATTCTCTACAATCTCGCAACTTAGGTATAGAGACCGTGAAAGGGACTGGTGCATAGACGGAGTGTGAAATACGGTGGTTTAAGGTTGTGTTTAAAAAATGATTACAAATACGACTAAAACGTACTGAATGAAAATTATGGTATAGTTATTAAAAAAATGATAAAATTGAATGTTATGGTTTCATAGATGTCATCCATCGGGACAAATATTATTTTGGAGACCGGTTTTTCGGAAATCTTTTTTGAAGACGATTTTATCGATTCTATCCGATTCTATCGATCGACGATCTAATCCATTTTTCTTGTTGACACAATTTATTCGGGTTTACAGAGAAAGAGTAGTACTTGACATTACTTGTGGTTCTTGCTCGATTTTTGCAATTTATCACGCAACACACATCACCATATGATTTTTTGTTGCTCATCTTGTAGGTTAGGTTTTAAGCTTTAAAAGCTGGTTATCAAGCATAACAGGCACTGCAAACTTCAAGTTGCTTACCGGAATTGATGCGCGATATTTGTAGAAATTAATTGCACTTTGTTAATATTACGTTACCTACCAAAGTCTTTTTAAAAATATAAACTGAAAACATAATTTTTCTACGTAAACTATATGACAATGACATGCCAGAGCACGTAGTTTACGCCTCGGCCACCGTGATCGCTGATTGTACAAAATGGCGAAACCACGCCTCTCTGCACGGTGTCAATAGAAGTATTTTTAATATAAATCGTTGTCTGGTCTACTGATTTTTTCAAAATCCTGTATGAAAAAAACAACTACTAGTTGGGTAGACACGACGTCAGTGACGTCAAATGTTTCAACATCAGAAGCTCTGTGGAACGTCAATATTTGTTTCCAATCTAAGTTCAATAAATGAGCTAAATGTTATATAACTGATAAATTTAACAATTTACCGTAGTTCTTACTTTTTAAGACTGACACTTTCGAATATTTTGATATTAAATACGATAAAATACGAGGTTATCATAGTCAGGCATATACTTTAAGTTATTATACTGTTTTAATAAACTGAAATTATTGCAAAAAGGAACTGGAATCTAGTTGCCAAAATAAAGGAATTTTAGTGCATCTATGGAAACAAAAATTTCGTTAAAACTTAACACCAAGTGTCAAAACCAAGCGATTGTAATTTTGTAAATTATTCTCAAAACAAAACTGATCTTAACATAAATTCCATCTATAATATTTAAACTTAAGAATTGATCTGAACACAAGAATAAGTTTAATACAATGTTACTAATTGTATTAAAAAAGTGTGGTACAAATTTCACTGTTGGTTTACGAGGTCGTAGTACGAGAGTGGGTTTGGGAGAAGGCTAATGAAGTATTTTGATTAACAAATTTAAAAAAAAAAAACAGGACTCTGAATCGACCTCCTGAGATCAGAAAGACCAAATACTGGTAATGTCTAAGTCACAGAAGTTCTTGAGGAAAATCAAAATATAGGCAACACAAATCCGCTAGCAATCAACAGTGTTAATGAAATATCAAACCGACTGCAAATGCCATATACCACAGTTTGGAAAATTTTACGCAATATTCTAAAACTGTATCCTTGTAAACTGCAACGACGATTTGATTTGAAGCAGATTTCGCGGTACGATTGTTTTTTGCGAATACTGGCTCAGGTTGAAATTGAACCCGAATGGTTATCTTGTATTTTATGGACTTATGAGGTCCAGTTCGCTCTTAATGATGGATTCTGTCTCAAAACTGTCGAATACGGTCAACAGAAAATCCACATGCAGTCATTCGGGGAGGTCGTCAGGACAAGAAAGTGACTATTTGCTGCGGTTTCACTGTTAATTACGTCATTGGTCCACTTTATGTCGTGGAAACACAGAATGATCAGATCGTTACTGTAGCTATTACTGGTGAACAATACTTGAATCTGTTAAGATATTATACAATTCCACAGTTGCACTAAACGAGGACATAATTGAAAACACAGATTTTATGCAGGAAGGTTCAGCCCCGTACATTTACCGACCAGTTAAAGCCTTAACTGATAAAGAGTTAACTGCTGTTTCTCAAAGTCGTTTGTAGCAGACATTTTGAAAATTCTTGGCTATCAAAATCGTCAGATTTGAACCCAGCGGATCTTTGGTTTTGGGGTTATTTAAGAAAATATTGTTTAGAATACCACCAACAACGCTGGAAGAATTAAAAGACAGTATCAGATCATATTCAACAGTTACGGTAACCAATGTTAGACATACGAAATACTATTAGTCGAGGAATTTTCCATTCTACTCAGTTTCAATTGATTTTTATTCTTGGCTTAATTTGTTGAAGTTGTATAATACCTTGAAACATATATATCCTTTATTACTTTACAATCAAATATTTTCAATTTACTTGTGTACCTAATTATTGTTATATCCGATTAGAACAAGTAACTTTTGCATTCTAATTTTTTCCTTGGTGTGATCTTTGACCTTTCAGATGTCATTGTTTCCTAAACCACGCGAGACTAAATTCGCCAGAATTGAAACATCCAACGCCTGTATAAATATAACTGATCCTATAGCCTTTTGTAATATCATACAATTCAATTTGGTGTGTTGCTTTGTTGCGCACGTGAAAGTTTAAAAAAAGATCGAAGTTGGGCCATTGTGTGGATATCCTTAGAAAGGAGTACGCGTCGAAGTTAAAGCACGAAGGTTATTTTCACTTAGTGCCTCTAGGAAACTAGACCAGGTTAAGATATCCGCCATGTCAGTAAGTCTTCTCGTTGTCTTGGCCGTGACACAGTTTGATTTATTTTCAAGTTGTTCAATGAAAACTTTATAATTGTAATAATAAATAAAAACCTTTGTTAATATTATTTTTTGGAAAAAAATCTAGAAAGGATGTAGCGATATTGATTACGTGACGTTGTATTATATCATTTTCATCTTGTTATGTTATTTGCTTTTAGAGTTCTTCGAATATTCGAACTTTTTTTAGTGATTTCGGTAGTTCGTTTCAATATGTTCAATTGAAATTGAAATATGTTCAATTTGAAAAAGAATGAGAAAAACAGACAGACAGATTATTCAAATAATAAAAATCATTTAAATTTGTACAATAATGAATCTAGTTACTGTATGAAATAAAAATCCTTAGTTACGGCTGCCAGAATTAAACATTACAATTGTCATTTGCTTGTTCAAAATCAGAATTTATCTTTAATGAAATCTTGTATTAACAAAATTGGTACAATTCAGCAAGAAACAGAAAATTGAGGTGTTAGTGATCATTGGTTATGACGACAGAATTAGATTACATCAGGAAGTTTTTCGTCGTGTAAATGAAAAGTACCCAGATCAGCCCATAAGTAAATGTAACGTTACCTTTGAAAATAAATTTTGACAAAATGGCATGTCCCAAAAGGAGAACGTCCGGTACCATTAAATGAGGACGCACGACTTGATATGCTTCTGGAAATTAAAAACAGTTCACATAATTCACACAACTAATAGAAGCATTCCTTTGGACCACGATGTAAGCTATACTACAATTTTAAATTGGTATTTTGAAAGTTCAAAAATTTCACCTAATATAAGCGGCAATTGGACCATGAATTAGCAGAAGATGACTTTGATCATAAACAAAAGATCTGTGAATAGATTATGGAAATTCGAATGGCTGTAGAGATTGGACCAGGGAATGTTCGACGTTATTTGGAATAAGTTCTGGGTGGGATTAATCCAGTGAGGATTTTCTCTCGACCAGTAACGAGGGTTTTGGCGATTAACATGGATGTGAAGTGTAAATGTAGATTCGTCCGAATAAAACATTTTCTATTTGTAAAGTATTGCCATCTATCATTTGTATGATTTGTTCACAAAAGAGAATTCTTCTATCAAAATCGTCTTCCGCGAGCTTATTAGTTGGTACCAGTTTATATGGGTGCATCTGATTTTCTGTCAATACATGGAGAATCGAGGAATGACTAATATTTAATGCTGAATTTAATGCTTTGACGACTCGACGTATGTGGATTTTCTTCAAGCATCAGCATTACATCCAATTTCTGATCATCACTGAGTTTATTGGGAGGATTTTTCTTTAGCTGCCTTACTGCTTTTCTTACTCCCTTGCCTTACTCCCGAAACTGCTTCTCTATTTTACTTACGGTACCTTGAGATATCGGCGGCAACTCCGGATATTTTTCTTGAAATAGGAGAACAACTTCGGCCTGCGTTCGTGTTCTGTTTCCGTATCTAATCATCTGCAGAATCGTTATCTTATGCATTTCTGTTAGTTAAAAAAAAAATAAAGCAAAAAGTTTAACACTGATAACTGTTAACTACTTTTACAATGACAAGCACGTTTCTAGGTAAGTTCACTAAAACTGATAATGGCCAACTTCTTAAATTTCAGGTTTGTTTTTACTGCTTGTTCGTTCTTGTCGTTCGATTGTCAAGCAAAAATTGTACGTTTTATTAGTAAGTTTTTATCTTATAGTAGGGAATGTCGGCAATTACAGACATTTATTTTTTGTTATTAATATTTCAGAACCTAAAATTGACAAATAGTGTTACTTATAAAAAGTTTTATTTTAATGTAACGAATTCCCTACGCTGGAGAATCTTATCTTTTTTTTCTTGTTAATTTCTGCAATAAAATTTAAAATCATAGCAGTTTTGAATAGAGAATGAAAAGACCTTTCAAGTGAAATATTACAAGCCCCTACTTCCAATTTAAAAATGTAGGTGTTGTAGCTTGTCACCTGAAGGGGGTTGAATTTAGGGAAAACATTTTTACGTCGCGAGATGTCATTTTAGAATTAGAAATTGATGTGTCTCAGAATTTTCTAACAAAATGCATAATAATGGAGCATATTTTTCAATTTTGAAAAAAACGCTCTTTTTTTGGTTTGCCGTGGTTTAGAGTTTTGTAAAAGATAGAGCAAAAACAAAAATGGTCGATTTTTGACAGTTCTTTCGACATATCTCGAAATGTCATGCAGCAATCGATATTAATAAAAATTTGAATCGAAAGATCTTTTTTATTACCTACAACTTTCTAATTTAACTTCCATCTCTACGAGCTTTAGTTTATTTTACGAAAAACCGTTTTTTGCACACTCTTGCAAACTCTTGCAGTTTTTTGTCACGAGCTCTCCGACAATAGTATTTTAGAGAGTTTCCTTAATTTAATTTGTTCCTACGACCTACTTTAATGAATACATGATGTACCCTGACAACATTCTGTAATTTATTTATTAACAAATTCCTACCGTTTTATTCTTCCCTGGAAAAGTCCACTTAATCCTCTAATCCTCGTATTCTACATCTCAAATCCGATTAATACTTTATTTAATTGCATGGTTTCGAATTAGCAGCTCATTTGAACATCCCAGTTTTATTGCTCTCGGCGTCTAATCCAGGCCGAAGACTTTCCATATAATTATCTTAATTAATCGGGAATTCTTACGTTTTCCGGGTGTTGGTCCCAGGAGAGATGGTCCTGCGGGATTCGTGCGCTTTGTAGATAAATGCCTCATTGTTGCGGGACGTTCGCAGAGAGATGCTTTGTTCCCTACTAATTGTCTGGATGGGTCTGGATTAGACCACATTCCTACCTTCAGTCGATTCGAGGCGAGGGTGTTTCGATGCCGGAAAGTCATAAGTGCCCTTAATAAATCTAGGTACTGAGTGTGAGAACGGAATTTATAAATGGTTATAAACAGGAAATAAATGTTTGCGAAATAATCACTAATTTCTATTTTAACTTTAAATCGTTATAATCAGTTCTTAAATAGGATACATCATCACTCCCAACAATGCCGTAATGGGCCATTCCACTGCGACCTTCTTGGATCTGTTGTTATTCATTTTATTAATATTTCATCCTATTAGTCTCTTAATAAAGCCTATCACATTACATCTCTACATATCCAGGTCCATTGGTACGAACTGCTCTTTGCCATATATAACAAACCCAGTTCTTGTTGCAGCCAGAAGTACACGAGACATGTTCTGCAGTTTCATCATCTTCCAAGATTACTGAATACCATCTGGTATTCAGCATTCCTTACTTACTGGTCAATTAAGATTATTGTTAAGATTAAAATACTGGCAGCTTGAGATAGTCCTATTAGTCACCGCGACATCTTAAGGTTTGTGGTAGCACCCCTGTTAGTTTTAGAGCACCTGAACCAGCTTGATCCTTTTTATCAGCCTCCACAGTCTCGATATCTGCCCTTCTGCGTAGCTACTAGCTTTTGGCTTTTCCTTCCCTATAGTCTGGAACCTCGGCTTTCTTTGAATTTCACAATCACATAGTACATGAACTGATGTTTCCTCTTCTTCCAGGCAGAATCTGCGTGTCTCGTTTTCCAGACCTATTAGATTCATGTGTCTATTTAGTCAGTAATGCCATGCCCGTAGATTTTGACTCAATAGGTCTTCTGTAAATTTGGGAGATCATTCTTTTATAAACTCTTCCGTGTTTCATTGTCCTGGAAAGTGTGTCCACTATTTCAGTGACTTCTCATGTATCCATTCACGAAATGACGTTTTTATGCATGGTTTTGAAACGCCACAGAAAAGTTCTGAACCTATTAGTGCGTCTGAAAGGCTTTCGTTTTCTAGTTTATCAGCCTTTTCGTTTCCTTTATGTCTTTTATGGTCTGGTCCCAAGTAGAAAATCTTTTTTTTTGGCTTTCTAGCTACTGTCATTTCTTTGAGCTGATGTTGGAATGGAGCTGATTATATTTCCAGGGCTACTTGGTACCGGAAACGATGACAATTTATTAATTCCTAGTTACTTGGCTATTAGTTCCATAACACGAAATTGGATTACTGCCACTTCAGCTCAGACTTCACTTAACAGACTTAAATATTTTCCTAAACATAACGAGATACTTGTAGTATATCTTACCTAATGGAAATTGTATTATATCTTGCAAATACCGACTCCCAAGGCTTGTTTTGTTTTGAAACCATGCGTATATCAGTTTCTCTGTGCTTGATCAAATACCCTGACTATTACTCACTTTTGGTAGTTCCACATTTTTATTAATAGATTTTTTATTAACAGAGGCAGGAACCAAAAGCTTTGTGCGCTGCTTGAAGAGATCTTCTTGTCTTTTATTTGTAATTTTGGAGCAGGTTGTGAACTATTAGTTATCCGCCCTTAATATATCGACACTGTCTCGTACCCATTCATTTCTTCCAAGAATAAGCATGTTAAAGGGCAGATAAAAAGAGGTTGTAAAAAACATTTTTTTTAGTATACTGTATGCTGAGCAAACATAGACAGTCGACATCAACGATGTTCATGTTATATGTATGTATTTATATGTATGTATGTATGTTGTGAGTGTGCATGTATGTATATATGTATATATGCGTATACCTACTGATAAACAAAACATATTAATAACATAATATGTAATAGCAGTAATTTTTTTTTCTTTTTCTTTTAAGTTCATTTTGCTCTCTCTCTGTTATTACGAATTAGATGTATTTAGGTTAGTAAGAGCTTTAGTTTTAGGTTTAACAAAGGGTTAGGTATAATAACAGTTAGTCACTTTGGTGGCATACTGAACCTCGCCCTGAAGTGAAACATGTCATGTATGCAATTTTTATTATAAGATATGTTTCTCTAAAGACCTTATTATTATTATTATTATAATTGTTGGTCGTTGGAGGCATCATCTGAGGGAAGTCTCAGTGTTCCATGATGCATTATATTTATTACCCTGAATTGGATATTTATTTACTGCAAACGAGTTAATTATATCTTAAATCCGTCCCTGGAATGTCTTCCACAATTCCTGCATGTGACTGTCATACAACTAAAAGCAAGATAATCGAGATATCGCTACTGTCATGTGGTTAATTAGTTACCAAATCCCTAGTGTAGGGGCATTTAGTTTTATCTCCAAAGTTTATTAACGGTTAACAGTAGCGCCTGATTAATACTAATTAGTAACGTAATACGGCACCGGTTCAGCTTTCCGCGCGATGTTCATTAATTTAGCGTATTTTAGATTAAGTTAAATAAATTATATCCAGGTGCCGATATTCGCGTTGATAATAATATTACCGGTAACGTGTGCACCAATTTCTGTTCCCTTGTGTATTATACATGGTGTCACTTTTAAGGTGTACACCGTTGTGATCTTTCATACTAAAAGAGATACTGAAATATCCTGAAAAAAAAACAAAAACTGCGAAAAAACTGCGTTTTTATATTTCTTCTACATATTTTTTTGCTGAGGCAAATGTTATGAAATTTGGTACGATTACACTGGCCGACACTATTAAAACATGTCGTGTCTTTTGGATATGACTTCAATTTTCATCTAAAATACGATTTTGAGTGATAAAAAAAGGGATTATTCTATCTATATCCAATTGATACGATTCTGGGATATGGTGGTAGGGTATTGGTAATGCGTCATGCAGATTGAGAAGTTTTTTCCATTGTTTTTTTTGATATGCTGAAGCCAAATTTCATACAAGAAAATGTAACTGAGTCACAGATACAGAGGAAAATGGACTACAAGTGGCAAAAATCATGATTCGTGTTATTTTATCGAGCCTCTTGGCTCTAAAAGCTGACGCTATGGTGATATTCATGAGGCATCCGTGTCCTGAGATATAAGTTTCAATGTATTTTGATGTAATGAATCCGAAGTTCATATTAGAAAGTGAATCTCAGTCACAGATGCAGAGGAAAATGGGCTACAGATGCCAACAATTCCGTTTCATATAATTTTATTAGACCTCATGTCCATGGATGCTGTCGGTATTGTGATATATCCATGAGAAATCCCCCACGCGGGGGGTCTTTTTTTTTTCCTTTTTTTTTTTTTCAAAAATTTTTTGTTTTTTCCCCCACACAAAAAACCCCCGGGGGGTGTTTTTTTCCCCGTTTTTTTTTTTTTTTTTTTTTTTTTTTCCAATTCTTTTTTTTTTAAAAACCCCCTAGGCTTTTTTTTTTTTTTCCCCCCCCCCCCCCCCCCCCCCTTTTTTTAAATTTTTTTTTTTTTCTCCCTTTTTTTTTTTTTTTTTTAACAAATTTTTTTTTTTTTTTTATAAAATTTTTTTTTTTTTTTTTAAAAATTTTTTTTGTATGAAAAATTGCAGTTCCGACTAGAGCTGTCAACGTTACTTTTCATACTTACAGCCATTTTTTGTCCTGCCCCGATCGTGTGCGTTTCCACTGTCTTTGATAGCTACTAGGCGTCATTGTTTAGAGGACTTTAAGCTAATAAATATAGTGCTGTCAAAGAAAATTTGAATTCCTTGAACATAGAGCCATAAAGATTTTCGTATTTCTTTCATTACAAACGACCGCTTTCACTGTGTTCCACGTGCTACTTCTATGTATTTTATTCTATTTTTGCTTGGTTAAAGTGGTTGCTATTTTTGCTTGGGATTTTTTGTTGGGTTGACCAATTGTGAGTTTAACGCGTCATAGTGCTGTTGACATCGCAAACTCGGTCATAATATTATTAATTTCCAAGATAACGTTTTTTTTTTTTTTTTTTTTTTTTTGCGTGGAAATGGAGCATTGCTTATTGTGTGCACTTGTTGGTGATGGTTTACCTCCTGCGGATAAGTGAAGTGTTGTTGTCGAAAGTGGCTTATCGACTATCAAGAAAGTGAGTGTTCTGAAGAACGACGGGCTTTGCGATCGTCTTAAGGATACCTCTAAATTTCAGGTCCATGTGGTTTGCCGCAAGAAGTACACGCATCATGTAGACTTGGTGAGTACTGCGTACGAATTAATCAGTCGCATGTGAAACGCTAGTCTTTTTCTCTACATGAATGTTACTTTCAATAATGTTGGACATGCCTTCCCTCTGCAACGTGTTCCTTAAGTTTTCTTTCCCCTTTTTGTATTTCAGAAAAAATTTTCAACAACCAAGGAAAATTGTTTGAAAGCAGTAAAGAGACGGTCGTCAGAGCCGATTTTCAACTACAGGTATGCACCTTGTTTATTTGTATTTATATTTAAACTCATTAATCATACATTTCCTTCTTTAAAAAAGGTTCAGGAATTGTGGGGGAATTCTTATCCACCTACTGAGTGGGGATGGAGAAGTGAAGGGGACAGACTAGTCCCAGAGACATCTTCTCGTCCACCGGCTCCAGACCTCATTATGAAGATGGTTCGCTGCGGCTGTAGAAGGGCAGTGAAAGGGTGGGCGCCCGGGCTTCCCTGTACCCAGATTTTTCAACCTTGGCTGGGTCGATTGGTAATTGAAAGGAAATACGAAAATCGTTTACCCGAAGACATGGAGTAGTATGAAATCTAGATGCAACTTCAAGGGATTACGAATTATTCTTCTTTTGACAGCATTTTTTTAAATACTAATTAGCTTAAAGTCTATGTTCAAGGTCGAATTTTTCAGCAATATCTATTTTTGTGTAACAATGTTGACAGCTTTAGTCGGAACTGCAATTTTTCATACAAACTGTTTGGTTACTAATTTTAGACTATTCTGTACTCAAACTAATCCAATTTGTTACATCATACTAGAAAATAGCGCGTAAAGTCATAAAATTTTGAAAATTTCGAAATTTTGAGTTTTGGCAGCACTATACAAAAAGCCTACCATGGGATTTTTCTGGAACCGACATTTTTGAAAAGAGCACACAATTCTGAACAAAGCCTGTAAATTTCACGACTACACGATTTTTTTTAAGGTTGCAGTGAATTTTTGCTTATAATTCTTGGACTAATTGTGGCGAAATCGTCTTATACGAGTCACGCCGGTCAGCTCGAAAAAAAAACCGCGTTACACCATCGCGGCCCTTCGACTATGTATGCATAAAATAAAATTTATATTGACCCACTTTACCGAAGTAGTTAATATCAACTGCCTGTAGTATTTTTTTTTCATTCACATTTCGATGTTATTGACTAGGTCATTTTGTAAAATTGTATGAATAATATCAGAATTACCTTTTACATTTTTTCCGCTATATCGTGCTGAGTGGTAATCTGTTTATACTGAGATACTTTTCCTCATTACGTTTGTGCCGTCTTGCTTGCAAAACTCTTCACCGACTCGAAATTAAAGCAGCATAAATATTTACAGCGAAAAGAAGTTACAGAACTTGTGGAAAGTTACTTGTCACCTTGTCGCGCTTACATTTCTGAGCTTCTTTGGGCAACGTGCGTGTAGAATAAATTTATGCAAAGCGACCGGAAAGATTCATCTTATACAGTTTTAAAAAGCCCAGCTGTAACGCGATATTCAAAAATATGCAAATATATGGGACGGGGCGAGAATTCGAAGTTTTTTTTAATGCGCCGCCCGAAACACTGATTAATATTAAACAATTAATTTATATGGATGGGAGAGAACGTTTCGATTTCGTTTATCTTTTGAAATTCAATTTGATAATAGCGGGGTTAATGAAGTGAGAAATATTGGCAGAAGATGACGAATGATCTTCTTCCAGTGTGACATATTTGACGGCGAATGATGAGAATCAGCGTGTCGGTTGTATTTCAAAAAAGCAAACTCTAGTGCGTTTTAGTAGATCTAACATACTACACAGTATACTCTCCTGGTCACCAGTAACCGACACGTTTGTTCTTCCACGTCATTCGTAATTAAATATGGCACACTGATGAGATCTAGTAATATGAAAATCCGTGGCTTTTAGCGGCGGATAATGAAGAACGAAGAACGCCTTTGTCGTCAGAGGGTATTTTGGAAAGGACACACACATTTCTTTCGTAGCAGCAGCCGTGAACAATTCGAGGAGTACAATATATGTATTATTGTTTGTTTGTGGATACCTCATTTATCTCTAGAGCATGGTCGTACTATCTCCTTCTACGTTCGTTGTGTGTATTTAGTGGGCAAAGCTATTCTGGGTGTATTGTAGATATCTTTTAATGTATTTTTCTTTGCTTGGAGATCAAATAGAAGTACGAAATAAATGACAACATAGGGAATAGTCAGTTGGGCATCCGTATGGTGGGAAATTGTCACATAAATATTATGGTGGGGTATCATACCCCCATAACTTTTCTTTGTTTTCTTTTTATTTTAACATATTTTACTTATAGTCCTTCTATTTTTAATTAAAAATGATAAATACGCCTGGGGAACAAAAAAAGCGGTGCAACTTTATGATTCCATGGGCGTGCATATTTCTTTTATAAATTCGAAAATTGTTAAATAATTTTTTTTCATTCAAATCAATATAGGAGATTAAAATTAGCCTGCATACAAAACTCTTAATATTTGTAATATAATTTGCTGTAAATAATATTCATTTAGCCAGACAATCTCAAAAAATTGTCTGTGTTAATAAACCTAGCTGAAATACACGTCATATATGACGTCTTAAACAAGCAGAATTCCCAAAGTCGTAAATCATTTTAACGACGTCGCTTTAAAACGATTTAAAAATTTTATGGCACAGTGGACCGAATAAGTATTTAAGGAGTATTAGATACAAAGCAATCCAATAGTATACTGGATCGACATTCGCAGGGCATTCGCTGCTGCCGGCAACTCAGGCGTTGCCGGCTCTTCAAAAATTTTCTTAAGTATAGTAATATATATAAAGTTGTTTTAATTTATAATTATTTTTTCCAGCAATTTTAAACGCTTTATTTTAATGCTAACTAATAAATTTATATCTATGTATTTTTTTTTAAATATTTCCAAACTAGCTTTCTAAGAACGTCACGAACTAACAGTTTACTGAGGTATGAAGTATACTTGTATAGTGATCTTAGCAATTTTAGAAAATATATCTGACAACCTTGCTTTCTTCTACCTATTTTCAATTTAGAATAGAAATACAGTAAGTCAATTTTGTTTAAAACAGTTAATTTTTAAACTAACTAGTCAAGTTTTTAAATTTAAGTGACAGGATAATTATTATAAATAATAAATATGTTAGAGACTATAAATACAAGAACAATAAAAACATCAATATTCTTTATACAACGAAAGCTTAACAACACCAAGACGATGTAACAAATAAAAAGAAAATTAACCAAAAGGTAAAGAGTCGAATGCTTTCAGTTTTAATAAAAAAAATATCACTCATTTTACTCTTATTACGTACTTGATCTAAAGGTTTCATGCACACAAATTGTTCACAAAATCTACACGTCAGATTCCACTTTTTTTTTTTGGATCTGGAATATATTCTGTTAAGTTTTATCTCTTATTTCTTTTCATATAATATATTCTGTTTAGTTTTTTCTTTTTTTTTACATAGTTGCCTGAATATAACACTCATTATTATATGTTCTTCACATCGAGTTTGTCATATAAGTTTTTTATCATGTATATGACCATGTATGTGTATGTCACATACCCAATTCAGGTATGTAGTATATGCAAGTCCTATGACTCAGTAATCTTTTATTGTGCTATCTCTCAAGATATTTTGTGGAATTTGTTTGCGAAAACTATGAATATTTTAAATAACTGCTGAATATTTACCTGAAAAATATATGGTACGGGGTATATGGTATATGGTACGCCAAAGCACTTTAACGAATAATATTTACACATGCGTCATGTTCAACGCCGTGTGCAACATGTTGCTTAAGGTTTAACTTGAAGGTATACATAAACACAGAGGCCTTTATTTAAAGTTTCAGAAACTGCAACATTTAAATCTAACTTGGGTATGTGATATCCCACCATACCAACAAAACCAACAAGCGTTATCTGAAACTTATGACACATAATTATATCCATTAAAATTGTTTGTAGTTCCATTTATTCCATGTATGCTATGCAACCTGCAGAAGTTTAATACGATACTGAGATTGCTGTAGCACCCATGGACTTTTCTTTAGGAACTGCAGATCTCTAGGGATCTTATCACCATCAGCTGTTATCACTACATATAATGGCTAATTTCAAGCTGAAAAAATACAGAAATACATGTACCTCATATAATTTAACCGCCTTATAACTGGTACATTGTTTCCCAATACCAACAGATTTCCCCCTGGGATTAGAAAATTTGAAAAAAGAACTGATTTAGTGCAAGCCCCTCCCTAAGACTGGAATGGAATACTTGGCCTCATAATTAAAGATAAACAACTTGGTAGCGAAGGACGTGAGATTAAGTTCTTGTAGACCCTTATAGACCTTGGTATAGAATGGGACACCCTGTATGTACTTGCACTATGCAGATTTGGAGTAATTTAAATTTCGGTGGTTTTTAGCAGGGTTCAGCGGCGCCCTCTAACAATCCCAGACGTACAATTACTTCGTCATCAGCCATACGGTCTTCACCGACGCTTCCTATGTTTTCCCTCCCTAATCTTTGTTCATAATAATATTGCCATAATAACAGGCATCCTGCTGTGAAACCCTACACCTTTCGTGCTGAAGTATTGTCGACATGGGATATACCTTCGTTAATCTCCGTTTATCCAAACATTTATTACGCATTTCCCTCTCTCCGGCACCCTCCGATGCCAGACCATCGGACGGCCAGTGTTTCCTGCTAAATAAAATATATCGCCAAGGAGGAAATTCGTCCGTAGGAAGTTACCTAACTGGATCCAACTTGTACCGAGCTCATGCCGGCAGAAGTTACGTAGTAGAATAAACCAATTTCGTACACGACTTGGACGCAAGTAATTCAATAACTTTGACCCTTTGCTGCAACGTCCGAGAAACAGATGCAACTTTCATATGACGAGGTCTACTTTATTTTGTACTATCCGGTGTGATGGAGCATATAGAGGTGTATATTCTTTGGAGACTTCCAAACATGTTTACAATATCTATTTCTCTTGATTATAAACTATTTATATCTCTCAGAATTATTTAAAACAAAAAATACGAAGTACATACAAAACATATAAACAGTGTAAAACATATATGATAAAATAGTGAGTAGAAGTTATTGAACAAAATGTGACGTAAAATTATGATGTATATATAAATCGCTTTCCTTCATGTCAACGCATTGTAAAAGTGACTGAACCAATTGTCATGCCTACTTTCAGGTCACTAAACTCAATTTTTTCAGGAATTTTTGGATTTTTCGTTGTTATTTCATAAATGGCTGTAGCTACAGGACAAAGTTGTAGCAAATTAAATTTCCTAAAAAAAAGCTCCTGTGAACCGAATCTCTATTATTGATATTTCTCGAGATAATGAGCTTTTATTTTTTTATAACTTGCGATTTTCATGAATTTACGACTCTAACTTGCGAATCTTTAGATTTATTCATTTTTAATTTTTTTTCTCACATTTTTAAGTTATTATCTATTTTTCCAAAGTTAGGAAGATAATAAAAGGTAAGTAACCTAAAATATTTAAGCTGTAATTTATAGAGATTAAAAAAAAACTCTAGTTTATGTGTATTTTAAATGGGAAATCTTACACATGAGGACGAGTACTTAATATTAATATCAAGGGCTCATATTTTAAGGTTTTTTTTTTTAGGTATTGCCAACAAAATTTCGAGACGGGAGTGAAAAAAAAATACTCGCCAAAAAAAAGCACCCTAATACCCAGTCGTGCGTGACAAAGTTCAATTTTCCGTTTGAGTGAATATTTTAAAGGTTAAATATTTTAAAAGACACCTAACCTATTTTAAACGTTAGTCGTGTCTATATTTAATGTATTACACAATCGTTTTTTTTCAATAACAATTGTATATATTCATGCGAGAATCCAATTTCCAAACGTAGTTCTAAAACTTTTACAGGCGGCGACTTAAGAGGGTGAGTTTCGTGACACAATAGGGAGAAACGTGGTGACATAAGAGGAAATGTGAATTAAGCGAAGGTGACTTAAGAGGGACTCGAGAGTACTGGTAATGGTGTTGGTGGAAGGGATAAGGAGGAGGAAGTAAGGGGGGGATTTTAACTGGTGCATGGTTTACGGAAGGTTAGTTTTAACGAAAAAAAAAAAGAAATATTTTTTGTTACTCCGTGTTAATCGTGCTTTTATTGTGTAGGCTTGTGATATTAGAGAGGGAGGGGGGTTGCGTGTAGGGGGAGGGTAGTTAATAGGAGAGAGTGGTTCAGACAGGTGGTTAACATGAGGGGCAGGTGGACTTTTTAAGGACAAAAGCATGTTGTTAGATATGTGCCTCGTACATGGGTATTTTATGGTTTAAGGGGGGACTACAAGAGGGAAGAGGGTATTTTGACCACCCGTTTACAGGGGACCGACTATTTGTGGTTCATAATATATGATGAAAGTAATACAAAAAAAAATCTGAAAAAGCAAAATAGCACAAAAAACCCCCCCTTAGAGACTCAACTTCTTGCTCTTTTGATTGGTTAATTTAATCCTGGAGTGGATACTGGAACCTTCGGCGTAGAAACAAAAAACTGGACGTTTTCCACGAAACACCGCACTACTACACTTTTCTCGACGCGCGTTTCGCCAACCAAGTTGGCATCTTCAGGAGAAGATTAAAACTAAATTCTAGCCTACACACTTGCACTATTTATACCAAATTTGTTGCCACGGTTCACTGAACCGTAACTGTCTTTTTATCAGAGTAAACAGTGGACTGGTGGGTATCGGACCATTGTCCTTATTCATACTATTGTTACACTTAATGATTTCTAAACTTTCAAAAGCATCCAACTGTCTACTGTTTGTTATATTTCTAATTAATTTTGAATTATTTATATATATCCTATGGTTGTTGTCGAAAGCATGTTGGGCAACACAAGATTTTTCAGTTCTGCCATATTTCAAATGAGCCATGTGTTCTTTAAATCTAGTCAATATAGATCTTTTTTGTTTGCCCATTTTGATCACAATCTTTACAACTTATTTCGTATATTCCTGACTTTTCGTTATTGTTGATTTTGTCTTTGGGGTTACCCAAAAGCGTCTGTAGTTTATTTTTAGAATTATAAACCAAATTGATATCAATATTTTTAAAAATCTTATCTAGTCCGCGGGTGAATTTAGGTTCATATGGTAACTAAGCAAATTTCGAATGGTCAGTATCTCTACGAAAAGTCGTGGAATTGTACAGGGTTCTCTTAAATTTATGCTTCCTTATTAACTTATCTATTAAATGGACTGAGTAACCGTTACTCTTAGCTATATTCTTAATTAATTAATAAATTAATTAAATTGATTTAATTAATTTTAATTTAATTAGCTAAGAGTAACGGTTACTCAGTCCATTTAATAGATAAGTTAATAAGGAAGCATAAATTTAAGAGAACCCTGTAGAATTCCACGACTTTTCGTAGAGATACTGACCATTCGAAATTTGCTTAGTTACCATATGAACCTAAATTCACCCGCGGACTAGATAAGATTTTTAAAAAATATTGATATCAATTTGGTTTATAATTCTAAAAATAAACTACAGACGCTTTTGGGTAACCCCAAAGACAAAATCAACAATAACGAAAAGTCAGGAATATACGAAATAAGTTGTAAAGATTGTGATCAAAAGTATATAGGGCAAACAAAAAGATCTATATTGACTAGATTTAAAGAACACATGGCTCATTTGAAATATGGCAGAACTGAAAAATCTTGTGTTGCCCAACATGCTTTCGACAACAACCATAGGATAGATATAAATAATTTAAAATTAATTAGAAATGTAACAAACAGTAGACAGTTGGATGCTTTTGAAAGTTTAGAAATCATTAAGTGTAACAATAGTATGAATAAGGACAATGGTCCGATACCCACCAGTCCACTGTTTGCTCTGATAAACAAAGACAGTTACGGTTCAGTGAACCGTGGCAACAAATTTGGTATAAATAATGCAAGTGTGTAGGCTAGAATTTAGTTTTAATCTTCTCCTGAAGATGCCAACTTGGTTGGCGAAACGCGCGTCGAGAAAAGTGTAGTAGTTTCGGTGTTTCGTGGAAAACGTCCAGTTTTTTTTTTTTTGGTTAATTTAATACTTACAATATACTAATGCATTTATGTGCGGTAGCTAACGGTCTGCGGACTATGTTTCATGGTCTAGAAGCGCTTGAATATATGGCGTCCCATAAATCCGTCATGTAACCATATATCTTGGAGCCTCGGCGTGGTCAACGAGCTAGGCGTTCCGGTATCGCACACGCTTATTAGGACCGTCTCATACCTAGCCCAAACCGCGAGACGGCGAAGATGTCGCCGCGAGATGATAAATCGTCGCCAGCCCCTCCCCACTTATCATACATACATTATGCAGCGTTCAATTCGAACCGTGTGTGAGAATTCAATTCGGCACCGCGCCATCGGCAGCGTAACTTCATAATTTAGAACTCGGAGGAGATATAGCCGGAGATGTGTGAGCCTTGGAAAATGTCCGATACGGAAACTGGAAACGCCACCTGTGAAAAACTCGATTATACGCGGGCACTGAATTTAGCGATAACGTACAAAAAAACTGAAAAAAAAAAAAAATAAAAAAAAAAAAAAACGGGTTGATGGGGCCCGGGGGGGGGTTTAAAAAAAGGGGGCGTTTTTTTTTTTTTTATAAGGGGGGGGGGGGGCGGAGTTTTTTTTTCCCGCCCCCCCCCCCCCCCCCTCCCGGGGGGCCGGGCGGGGGGTTTGTTTTGGGTTGGGGGGGGGTGGTGGGGGGGGGGGGGGGGAAAACCCCGCGGCGGGAACCCCCCCCCCCCCGGGGGGGGGGGGGGGGGTTGGGTTTTTTTTCTGGGGGGGGGGGGGGGGCGGGGGGGCTGGGGGGGGGGGGGGGGTGGGGCGGGGGGCCGGGGTTTGGGGGGGGGGGGGGGGGGGGGGGGGGCGGGGGGTTTTTTTTTTTAAAAAGGCCAAACCAAACCCCCGGGGGGGGGGGGGGGGCCCCCCCCCCCCCCCCCCCGGGGAAACCTTTTCCCCCGGGGCCCCCCCCCCCCGCCGCGGGGGGCGGTTGGGGGGGGGGGGCCGGGGTCCCCCAACCCCCCCCCCCCGCCGCCCCCCTTTTTTTTTAAAAATAACCCCAACCCCCCCCCCACCCGGAAGGGGGGGGGGGGGGGGGGACCCCCCCCCCCCCCCCCCCCCAAAAAAAAAAAAAGGGGGGGGGGGGGGGGGGGGCCCCCCCTTCTTAAAAGAGGGGGGGGTTTTTTTTTTTTTTCTCGGGGGGGGGGGGGGGGGGGGCCGGGCCCCCCCCCCCCCCCCCCAAAAAAAAAGGGGCGGCGGCCGGGGGGCCCCCCCCCCCCCCCCAAAAAAAAAAAAAAAAAAAAAAAAAAAACAAAAAAACAGGGGAGAAAGGTGGGGGGGGGGGGGGGGGGGGGGGGGGGGGGGTTTTGGGTGGGGGGGGGGGGGGGGGGGGGGGCCACCCAGCCCCCCCGGCCGGCGCCAAAAAAAAAAAAAAAAAACCCCGGGAAAAAACCCCCCGGGCGCCCCCCCCCCCCCCCCCCCCCCCCCCCCCCCCCCCCCCCCCCCCCCCCCCCCCCCCCCCAGGGGGAAAAAGAAAAAGTGTGGGGGGGGGTTTTCCCCCCCCCCCCCCCCCCCCCCCCCCCCCCCCCCCCCCCCCCCCCCCCCCCCCTTTTTTTTTTCTTTTTTTTTTTTTTTTGGAATTGAAACCGAAGAGGGACTGAAAAAGCCGTTGTCAACTGGTTGAACGCGGACTGGTGCAGCGGTGAAAAATTTAAAAGCGAGCGATAATGTACATAAAAAGCTGACAAAAAATGACAATAACATTTATTTCTTATGAGTACATTTTTTTTGTGACCCAACGCCCCTTTCTTTAAAAAACCCCCCTTTTATGCATAGCACTAGGAGGTGTGTAATTAAGTAATGAGACTTGCAATGTAGCGCCCGATCTAGCAAGACTGAGGAGACGGCACTTGGAAGGGCGGTTCGCTAACATGTAATGCACCTTCAGTACAAGTTTGCACTTGTTAGTCATTTGTTTGTTCTTTGTGACTGTTTTCGTAAACCGGTTTTTTCTAGTGCGTTTTAAAAATGAGTGACATCAATTTTAAACAACGGTGTGCTATCGGGTTTTGCTTCAGACTTGGACACAGCGCAACGGATACTTTTGCAAAACTTCAACACGCCAACGGAGACAGTGTTTTTTCGAGAGCCCAGGTATTTCGGTGGTTTAAGGCATTCTCAGAAGGAAGAGAGCCGATTGAAGATGAACCACGCAGCGGAAGGCCTTCATCTATAAGAACCGATGAAAATGTCGATAGAATACAGGATCTTGTGCGTTCAGATCGTCGGTTGATGACAAGAGTAATCGGAGAAGAATTAAATTTGAATCTCACCCCTGTTCATCATATTTTGATATTGCATCACTACAATGCGCCTCGTCACTCAACCATTTTAGTAAACGAGTTCTTAGCCAGTAAAAACATGCATGTGGCTCCTCAGCCGCCTTATTCGCCTGACTTGAGTCCTTGTGACTTTTTTCCCTTCTCGAGATTAAAAAATCACCTCAAGGAACGTCATTTTGGGACCATAGAAAACATTCAAACGGCTGTAACGGACTAGCTGAAGGCTATTCCAGTTTATGAGTTCCAGCACTGCTATGAGGAATGGAAGAACCGTCTCCAGTGCTGTGTGGCTTCCCAAGGAGGTATTTTGAAGGGAACAATACTGAATTGTAGTTCTATTCGAAAAAAAAAACTGTAACAGTAGTAACTCCTACTGTATATTATGGCATACTATGTTATTATTAAAGTTCGGAAATTTATGCTACAACGCAGGGCTCGACACTATAAACTCTATGATAATGAAAGTATAAACCGTATTTTTTAGCGCCTTGTAAACTTCTGTGTAATTTCGTAAATGTGTTAAAACGCGTGAATTTCTTACCCCTGCATACCTACGCCACTGACCGATCCTTCCCGATGTCCCGGGACTCACGTCTGCGCGGTAGTACGCCGATCTCATGCGGGCACGCTGGATAGGGAAATCAGGTTTACATGCGGTAAGCCGGGATTTTCGAACTCTAGTTATCATATATTATAATATGTTGTTCTCTTTATCAGTGGCGGCTTAGTGTACCACGTCACCTAATATTCCTAGTAAATATTAAACATTTTAAAATTCATATACATAATATCACTTTTTAACTATACACAATGTGTTTATAGAATTTTTATGACATTTCAGTAAGCGCATCGAGTATAGTACATACAATACCCTTTTATAAATATCGAAACAGCAAGGTGAAGAGCTGAACTGCAAAGGCTTTTAAATCTTAAAAGCCTTTGCAGTTCACTTTCTCTGCGAATCACTTTAAAAGCCATGGTAATGTGATATTAGCCCCTTACCGATATCGTTTGTCCCTCCTATAAGTAAAGAGGCGCTTCGCCATTTTGCTGTTTTCTGCACTTATCCAAGTGTTCTGTATTTTTCGTATAAATTTGTGTTTTCAAAGGTGTATTTCGTGTGTGTTTAGATTTAAGCCCACTTATTTAATTTTGATTTAAAGTTTATACGTATGCAAGCAAGTGGTATTAATTATAAATTTGTACATTTATTAAAAAAAAATAATATGTATCCTGCTTGTCTGCAATCTATGAGAATAACCATTCAGTTTATGGAGAGATGACGATAAACGGGACATTTTAAACTAAAACCGACTCATGATTATATTAACTAATTTATTGTAACCAAAAAATATATTAAAAAACAATTTGCTATTGCAAAAAGCAATTTGCAGTTGTTTATTAAATCTAAAGGCTTTTAACCTATTTTTCCGAGTGCGAGATGCCACTGTTCTTTATAGAGATTTCCTCCTTCTTTCCTTGATAAACCCCGAAAACCTATCATCTAGTGAGCTTCGTACATCTCACTTACACAAGTTGGTAACTGCAGAAATTATGAAAAATCCAAAAAATCCAAACTATTTAATTTTGCATCTCACGTTTAGAGTACACGCCATCAGACACTTCAGATCTAATATATTCGAGAAAATTGTATTATAATGGAAGTACTTATTGGAGAAACACGTGAAATTCGAAAAAAATGATGAAAATAGTTGGACGAGACGTGATTTTGGTTCCGTGTATCAAATTATATCACATTTTCGGATAATGTTATAAAGATGTCATGTAACAGCTAATGTAATAAGGCTGTTGGTAGGTAACACAATATTTAGTCCAAGAAATGGGACTATTTTGTAGCAGCAGTTTCATATTGTTTTCGTACTTTATTTGTGGTAATAAACTCAACATGGAACATCTCAACTATATCATCCTCTTCTGCATCCGAAGATATAACTATATAACTAAATATGTGGAACGTGAGAAAAGCTAATAAACATACATTTCGTCCGTAAATTTCCGATGGTACGCCTATTCCGCGCGGGCGAAATGTTTCACTCTACTTACATATACACATAAATTTTAACTTTCTTGACTTCTATAAACAACCCCATAACAACAATTTAAGTTCCTAGTAACCAGTCACAGCCCACATCTCGTTAACTCACTTACGTAAACAAATAAGATATGTTTATAAAATGTTGGATTCATAATCAAATTTCAAAAATGAAATTTAAAAGTGTGCTGTTAACCAAAACAACAATATATATATATATATATATATATATATATATTATATATATATATATATTAAATAATAAGACTAGTTCAGTGAGACTGAAGTGAATTATTTATATGAGTGTGTATCCGGTAGGATCCGGCAAAAGTGTGGAATAATGCGTACTTATCTTTTTCAAAACCTAGATTTGTTTGAATTGTTTTGATGCTCTAGAGAGTTTCCATTTCTTATTTGTTCTGGTGTTTTGTAGCTGTGGCAGCCATGTTTCTTTTTCAAATAACATTCTAACATATGCTGTTCAATGTAAATATACAGGGTATCCCCGGATTGAGTTACCTATAGGTGAAATGGAAAAAAAATGTAATTTTTCGACAAAAAAGTAATTCTTCATAAAAAAGGTTTAGCTGTCTTGAAATGTCCAGAAAGCTTGTTGTTTGTTCAGTTTAACATAAAGGGTGTTCAAAAATAGCAAAAATGAAATAATAATGAAGAGTAATGTACCTTAAATATTAACGCTGTGTAAGAAAGTTATTAAGAAAAATTGTAATTAAATTTAATACCCAAATATGAAAGCATGGCCTACTAGTCAATATTCAGTATTTTGAAGAGATTCCGCAATTTTTATCATTGTTATACTTTGAAGTATAGCAATTTTCCTTTAAAAAAAATTATGTTTACTACAAGCACAGACATAATAAGATATCATAAACCCCAAAAATATTATTTAAACATTTATTTTGAAGAAATTATGATTTAATAAACAAATTTAACAATTATTTTGAAAAAACAGCAAAATTATTATTCACGCACCATAACTATTCTAAATGCAGACCTCCAAGTTCAACAACGTTTCCAGTCTCGTTCTAAAATATGTGTATGTTGAGTGGATAATTTCTTGATTTACTTGGGCCACTGCTTGAATGATCCGAGTCTTGAGTAAATCAGTATTGTGTTATATCGGCTGTCTATAAACTATTTCCTTCAAAAATCCCCAAAGGAAAAAGTCAACAAGTCAGGGAACAAGTCAGGGAACCTTGCTGGCCAACAAATAGGTCCATATCTTCCGATCCACTTCTTTCCAAATTGTTTGTTAAGCCAACTGTGGGCCTGAATTGTTGAATGGGCGGGGCAGCCGTCCTGTTGAAAATACGCTTTTTTTCTATATTCTAAATTCTAATTTGAAAAATTTAATCTCAGATATTTTTTTAAATTTTCTTTCAAAAAATAGGACATATTATTAAAATTCACTTGAAATTTGATTAAAGTAACAAAAAGACGGATTTTTCCAAAAATTATAATATAGAAAAATGTTATCAAATATTTGTAAAATGATATTAAGTAAGTTTCTATAAAAAACAAATACCAAAGTATATTTGAAAAATTTGGTTGTTTGTTTAATTAGATTTTTCTATGATATTTTGGATTAACCTATTAACTACAGTGTTGATTGACTAAATGATTATCTGGACGTGCTATTTTTTCAAAATAAATGTTTGAACAATATTTTTGGAGTTTCTGATTTCTTATTATATCTGCCTTTAGTAAACATATTTTTTAATCAAAATGGCTATACCTACTTCAAAAGTATAACAATGATAAAAATTGCGGAATCTCTTCAAAATACTTAATATTGACTAGTAGGCCATGTTTTCATATTTGAGTATTAAATTTAATTGCAAACAATTTTTGTTAATAACTTTTTTACATAGCGTTAATATTTAAGGTACTCTTGATTATTATTTAATTTTTCCTATTTTTGAACACCCTGTATGTTAAATTGAACAAACAGCAAACTTTCTGGATGTTTCAAGACAAGCAAAACTTTTTATAAAGAATGACTTTTTGTTGAAAAATTAAATTATTTGTCCATTTCACCTATAGGTAACTCAATCAGGGGACACCCTGTATATACATATCAGAAATATGTTAATAATAATTTGAGTTCTCATGTCGTTCACATTATTTGGCTTATTATACACGATAGTTATTTTGAAGATAACCTCATAAAAAAGTCACAATGAGTTAAATCAGATGGTTGACCCGGTTACCTGATCTG
The DNA here is from genome assembly GCA_029963805.1 of Aromia moschata. Taxonomy (NCBI): domain Eukaryota; kingdom Metazoa; phylum Arthropoda; class Insecta; order Coleoptera; family Cerambycidae; genus Aromia; species Aromia moschata. The sequence goes on from JAPWTK010000045.1 coordinate 1,234,637, forward strand.
ACCCGATATAAAAAATGAAAAACGGAGTACTATTTAAAAAAAAACAAAGATGATGGAAAACAATTGTAAAAATAACTATATGGTTAATTAGTGGGAAGAGGGTCAATTTTTTAAAAAAAATACCTTTTTTTTCCCTACCCAAAAAAAATTTTTTTTTTTTTTTTGGAACCCTTCCCCCCCCCCCCCAATATAAAATTTTATTTAATAAGTTAAAAAAACCAAACCCCACAATTGTAAAAATAAGTCAAACAATTTATATTTGAAATAGTTTCTTATAAAAATGATTAAAAAGGTATAACATTATTACAGATATAATAATATAACATTATTCTAGACTCTCGCAGAACCCTGTATATGTAGTTAGAAAAGAATTGTGTACGTAACCTGTACAAAGAAGGGTTTATCAATGATTCTGTTCTCAAGCTTGATCCATAGCCTCGTTTGACAATTTTCGTATCGCGCACCAAAATTATTTCTACTTACTTCTTCCACACACATATTTTTTATAGCCGTCCAAGATTAACGAAACTATTACCACAGAATCGTGCGTCGTTGCCACAATAGCTCATACGTCATAAGTCATAAGCAATCTAAAACTAGATGTCCTCACGTCAGCGCTACAGTGCCTCGCGGACATTCCTCCCCTTTTCTCGGGAAGAGGAAATCGCCTATTTGTTCGCGTCGAATGGCTTTTTCTCTCCACGACGAAATCGCGATTTATATCAATTCCTGCTGGGTCAGTCGGCTTACGGCGACCTAGGTTAAGTAGATTACATAAAATATAATATCCGCCATTTGTCTTGTACACGCAACGCTTTTTGTCCGAGTTGGGAACAGAAAGCAAGCATGGTATTTTAGTACAATGCTCGATATTACACTCCGACCAAAAAATGCTGACGAAAATAGTCATTCGTACGACCGACGAAAAAAAATTCGGTGTTAGTGTATTCTAACAGCGTTAGTGGTGGAGGTTGTAAGTGATGCGGTATACTGTTAAACGGAATCACGGTCGCACATTAGATGTGGAAACGTGCGAATTATTCAAATGCGCGATAATATGCACATGTATGCGCACAACCTGTCAATACTGATATGACATATTTTATTTATATATGGGTAAGTTGGGATCATTACTATCATTTATATGTTGTGCTTTCCAACACGCTTGAAGATATCAAATGCCCTTCCATGGCTTTTGTCTCATCCAATCCCCCAACCATCACGTTAGCTATGTTCTGTGCAATTCCGAGACGATATTTGTTATGTCCTCACACAGTGTTGCTGTGTATAATCGTCTAAGAGTTGTTTCTGCACGCAGACTAACTCACAGCGTTCTGGACTAATTGTCTGAACTCGGGGTAATCTAATTTGGTGAATAGAATTTTACAAGCTGCCATCATTTTGACTAAATCTGAATTAAATTGTCTCTGTCTGTCTCACGCACTCACACCAACACTTACACGAGCTTTATGTTTGTTTGTAGTAACATGCTGCAAAATAGCTGTTTCTATATGACATGTTAATATACTGTCACACACGGGTATAACGAGGTTCACTGCCATTAAAGGTTAGTTCCGAAAAATTGTTTATCCAACGCTCCACCGTAACACGCGACGGACACTGTTCCTTTTTAAGACAACTTATAGCGACGTTTCGTGCACACGAATAATATCGACCAGCGCATTTTAACTCATACTAACAAGAAGTGTAAATTACGGCGCGTATCGCGACTGGACCTCTGGCACATGCCGTACTCGGTAAGAGTGGGACACACAACACAGAAGACGGGCTGTATTCCGGAATATAATGGCATTATTTGATGGAACTATGATTGTACATATACAAGGTCTGACCGGAAAGTAGTGGGACCGATTTTTTTTTTAATTTATTGACAATATCGGTACATTGACTTAATATTATTCAAAGTAAGACTCTTCTGCGTTAACACAGCGTTTCCAGCGTCTCTGCCAACTACGGAAGGCCCCCTTAAGCGCAGAAACCGGAATCGACTTTAACTTCCTCTTCACGGCCTCTGGAATGGTCCCCGTTTGAATCGGGGGAAGAGAAAGAAGTCTGGGGGTTCGGCATCTGAGCTGTAGGGTTGCTGGAGATAGTTGAAGGGCGTCTTGAGTGTTGATCGTCCTCAAGTTTCTCTCTTCCCTCATGAAAGAATTTGTGTCATTTCCGTAAGCACTTTTGATCATTTCATGGGATCACTCGCAGTTTTACCGAGTTTACAACGCAAAACGTTACTGCGTAACTTGGAAAGGCTCGGAGGCGACTGACGACAGATGCGCTGCTTAGCTAAGACTCCCCACCACCCAACGCTCGCAGAAAGTTTCCCTTCGTCGCTTTGTCTAGGCGGGAAAAATTCAGTCCGACTACTTTCCGGACAGACCCTGTGTACAGGAGTTGACAATGTATTTTATTAATGTGGCACTTATAACAGTATTCTAGTCGCGTTAAGACATGACCTGGAATTTATAATTAATATCCGGGCTCTAGTAATAACAAAATATGTGCAACATTGTTTAGTAACAATTTATTATTAAGACCAAACTGTGAGACCCACGCACGCTTTTTTGGCGTGGTGCAAATTTATCTCACCCTCGCTTCGAATCTAATCTAAGAAGGTGTACCGTATCTCCTGACAGTAACATATTAAAGGATTGACACTTTTTGTACGCGTACGTCCTCCTTCTCGGCTGGCTCGGCCGATTTAATAAAAAGATAAATTATTACAAGATATTCGTATACTTCATAAACAGATGCGTTCCATCCTTCCGGTGATTTTTCATTAAGGAAAAGGTGGGCCCAGTTTTTAAGCGGCCGTCCGTTACGCTGCCAGAACGGTTCTCATCCATCGTCGGGCCCAGATGGGGTTTTCTAGTGGAGTTTTTGCCGTAATCACTTAAAAAATATATTAAGGGTTAGCACGTAGTTTATTTTCTTAAAAAAGCTACTTTTCGAGGTGTCCACCTCCCATTTTCATGGCACTCGGCAGGGCTAAAAAAGGATCTACAGTTATGGGACACATATTGCTACCACATTCACGTAGTGGAGTGGAATTATAGTCGATGAAAGGTTTTTTTTAATAATTTTTATTGGCTAAATGGACCTAATACGTTCTAAAACCTAAAAAAAATGTGGAGAAATGTAACTTTTAAGTTCACTCTCAAACCGCTGTAAATGCAGCCATATTGTATAGCTTAGAGAAATCTCTTAGCTCTTATGAAATAAAATATTTTCTCAATATACAGTTTATTTAGAGATATTGTGAAATATTGAATAGTAGGGGTGAACTGCAACTCCTCATTCTACCCCATTAATTGCCTTATAGACCTTATAAAAAATACGTGTCCCATACCTTTAGGCCCTCTTGCACCCTATAACTTTCATTAAAGACATTTGTGAGATGTTGCTTTATTCAACTTTGTCAAGACTGTTTTACACATATCAATTTATTGCACAGTAAATTGTAGAATTTATTTTTCAATAAATTGTTTCAATTTTAGTAACTGTTTACACTTTGCAATATTTGTAACAATTGCCAATTTCAACATTGCCAACTCTCAATTGCACAGCTCCACAAAAAAAAATTAAAAAATTAATTATGAGGTCTGACTATGTTTACTACATGTTTTTGAGGTCGCTGAATCCGAATCCGAGGTCCATTTAACCCCATGTCATCTCCAGCTCCAGCTCCATCATACCAAAATCCCCAAAAACCCTACGCCCTTAACCCCCAACCCCTTAACCCAATAACTTAATAAACTAATAATCCCATACCGGCAAAATGTAGACCAAAAACCCTTATTACCCCTTGAATTTTACACTCCATAGCCCTCCCTGCTGAAAATCATCTATAGAAATCAATAAAAGTATATTTAAAAATCAAACTATAAAAAAAACACCCCGAAGAGTGTGAGGCAAGGGGAACACACTGTAAAAAAGCACCCCAAAGGGAACGAAGCCTACTACGTCCCAGACGTCGTTCCTGGTTTCGGCTAAACGTAGGCCATTATCCAAAAAAGATCCTCGACCTTATATATCATGAGATCATTGCAGTTATGGTCCAAAAACCTAAGAGAATATTGTGTTACTCAGCTAGATCATCAACCAGGATTTCTGTTTTGGAGCTGCGAATAAAACATTCGCCGTCAAAAAACTTATCTAGGCTAAATTTCGGAAATAAAAAGCGCATTGTGAACTTTGCCATGTTTATCTTGAGGTTGTGGGGTAATTGGGTTATTGGATTGAGGGGTTGGGGGTTCAGGGCTTAGGGTTTTTGGGGATTTTAGTGTGATGGAGCTATGGGTATGGGTATGGGTATGGGAAGGGGTAATAAGGGTTTTTGGTCCAAAATTTGAGGTTATGGAAAATCTTGACGACATGGGGTTAAATGAACCTCGGATTCGGATTCAGCGACCTTAAAAACATAAGGTAAATATATCAGACCTCATTAATTTTTTCATTTTTTTTTGGGGAGGTGTGTTATTAAAACCTAAGAGTTATGATAGGTTTGTCCCTAAGAGAAATCGCTTATCTCATTATTAGGTTGGTACAATGAAAAAATGTGAAAAGTCACTAAATAACCCTAAAATTGGCCTAAAAAATTGGCTCTAAGAAATTGAGCAGGTTCTAAATTCTACAATTTATTGTACAATAAATTGGGCGCAATTTCTGTTTTACACGTATTCCAATAAATTGAAGGTCAACTTGTACAATTTATTGTGAGCAAAAATAGTGTGTGTAACAGTCATAAGTCCAGTTTTATCTTTTAATGAGGTATTTTATTGACATTTCCTTTTTCCCTTCCATTGACCGCAGTGGAGGGCGAGGAGCTGAGCAAGAAGGTGAAGATGCTCGGCTTCCCCATTGAGCACAAGCTGTGCTGCCTGAGGCAGGAGCTGATCAACAGCTTCATCGACTCGCCCTACATGATGTTCATCAAATACGCGGCGTATCAACTGCAACAGCTGAACCTGAGCAAGATCGAGGAGAAGCTCAACAACAGGAGGGCGGTGGAGGACATGCCCGAGGTGGACGCCAACAAGAAGGAGGAGGACGCCGAACGCCGGAGAACAGAAAGGGCGAGGTGAAAGAAAAGGAACGCCAGATGAAGCGCCAGATGAAGGAATCAGAGGCGAAGCAGATAGTGGAAAGCATCACGGAGGGCAGCAAGTTAGAATGCCAGTAGAGGGGTCACTACAGCACAATCTTATGAGACGATAATGTTTTACTGTACGCTATTGTTTTGTGTTAAACGATTAATAAATTTGTTTGCTACTGAGATTTCTGGCATTTCTGTTTAACATATCAGACGATGACTTTAAAGTGAAATATCTAGAATATATTAATTTTCGACATGCTATCCTACCTATACCTATAATAATTGTATACCTACTCATCGCAGAAAATGAGTATCTTTCAAAACCTGAGTGAAAAAAGTTAGGATTGTCGTTTAACCCGCGAAGACTCGCGTAGTCTATTTCTAACACCGATCTTTTTAAAATAAATGACACCTTTGTTGATCATAATTGAGTTATTTAATGTTACAAGTTATAAAACATAAGAAAACATAAAATTAACATTCAATCATCATCGCTTTCATTTATACTGGCCTCTACACATCGGTAACAAATGAAGGTTGTGATGGAGGTATGTTCTTTGCAAATTGGAGTATGACATTTATTACACTTGTGTAAATCTGTTCTTTATAACCTCGCAAAATTCTGGTTTATTTTCTGAACTTGCTGGCTTCGTCAATTGTGGGTTATTTTTTGGATCTACTTGAGCAACTAAATAAATTTTCTGTCGAAGAGTGTGTGATATTGTTGTTATTGAAGCACGTCGTAACAAATGGAGTCGAGTAAGTTGTGTCGATAAAATTTTGATAAAACCTCGTCGAGTTGATACGACACCAGTATTACTTTTGTATATACCTAATTTGGCTATTTATAGTCGCAATGTTTAGCATGTTGCAGAATATAGTAAAAGGTCATCGATTACTGATTCGGCTTACAGAATATTCGGTTTTCATACGATCAACAACATCAACGCCTCCTTTCGTGACATTGTAGAAACTTATTACTTCTGGTTTATTTTGGGCAGATTTAGGGTCAAAGCAGTCATCGTCAGAAGGATCCGAAAGAACAACGTTATCATGCGAAACCTCTTCATACCATTTTAACAGTTGTGCTTCAGTTTTAGGATCAATTTCTTATCTATAATTCAAACAGTACCAATATTATTTGTCCCAGTACAAATATATCAAAAAATTTACCTTCTATTTCGCATAACTGAAAAAAGTTCCACTTATAAATCGGTTACAAAACACACACGGCATCGGGAGAACTCGCGTCGTTAGATTTTTTCGAACACAAACGACCGTCTTGACTGCTCGCGTGTTAGATAAATACTAACTTACTGAATATCTGCATTTTATGGCCTTAAATCCCCACTCTAATATGTATAAATTATGTGAGAGATTGCACATGAGGCCAAGTATGGGGATATAGATGGGGGATTAAAAAATTTCAAATAAAAAAATAGAAAATAAAAAATCTGATGTTGTATTGAATTTTGAAAAAACAAAAATCTAAAACTTCATTCCCCGTGTATTTTAACATCAAGGGTTTATGTACCAATCGAGGTCATAAAAAGCAGTATGCAAAGTTCCGTTCATTTATTTGAAATCACAAAAAAAAAAAACAAAAAGGACCTAATTATGTCTTGATTTTAAATTATATTTTTCATCTTCCATTTTCATATCAAGTTTTTTGCAACAGAAAAAAAAACGGTTATTACTGGACTTTTTTTATGGGTAAGCAATTTCGCGAAAAATGTAATGAAAGTCGTTGAAAAAGCGGAGATATAATAAGGACGACGCAGTTTCGCCAGAAATAATTAAACTAATGTCCACCATAAAAAACGGTATTAACCTCCATAATCCCGATAACAGTCACCCCTATTGCTATACTCCCTTCCAGGCATCTCACTTCAAAGCCGATTTTTATGGACCTAATCTTTGTTTATGAAAAGAAAACTAATATATCGAATAATATGTGCGTAATTCTACATCAAAGCTACACTGAAAAAAATATTGGCTTTCCAGAAAATATTTAAGAGGGTAAAATGAATGAAAATGAGATTTTATGAAATTTCACCCCGAAATTTCAAATTGTAGGAAGCCTTATAGGAAGAAGAGTTTTACATTTAGATGAGAAAAATAATTCTACGGATAATAACGTAGGAACAACAACACTACATTACATATTGAACGAAAAATCGAGCACCCTCTTCAAATTATTCAATTTATTTTATGATATCGCGCTCTTATTAAGAATACATAATGTTACAGTCAACATAAGGTACAGTCAATAGCAAAGAAAATAGTTAAACTGATCGATAAATGGCAAAAGGTAAATGTATAGAACATTTTAATAAATTTGAATCAATTAAAAATAATTACAATGAAGTTAAGTTTAATTACAATAGAGAATCAGTTTTAATCATCTCCTGATGATGCCAACATGGCGGTTAAACTGCTCGTTGAGTGAAAAAAACGTATTTCGGTGGAAAAAAAAGTGGTTAGAAGCATTCAAATAATTTGTTTCTATGCGGAAGGTTTCAATTCTCCTCCTGTACAATAGTTAAAAAAATTAATTTTTGGAATATGTAGTACCTACGATTAAAATTAAAAGTCAACTCCTCAAGCCTCTTCACATTGTTGGAATTGCTCACAATGTTCATTGCTCACGGCTCCAAGATTAAAAGAAAAAAATCCAAATGCGAATCAAGAAAATTGATCTTGAGAGACAATCTGCTATCTATCTCTTTGAAGGCGTGTAACAAATTGTTGATTAATACCTATTCTGCATTTTCGGCTCTATAATTCCTTAAAAAGCCCTCTACAACAGCTCTCAGTGAAATTCAGGCTTCTAACTCTTTGATATTAAGCTTTAGATCAAAATTTTTATATTTCGTTAACTAATGTATTTGTGGGCCATTAAATATCCCTATTTTTAATTCCGCTTCACCTAATTTTGTCAAAATAGTCTTAATAGACAAACAGCTATTACCGTTCTTATCTAATGCCTTCACAAAATTCTTCCTCAATCCTAGCCTAATATGCAATGGAGGTAGACAACTTTTTTTGGATTAAGTAAAGGCATACTTTTCACATACGCTTTGCTGCAGACAAATTTTGCTCACTTTGACCAATATTTTATCAAGCACTGTTTGTCAGTACCTCTATCACGTACAGAGAAAATAACAGTACTTAATAGTTCCTAAGTCAAAAATATGTGTAATTTGAAGGTAGGTCGACAATTTTACCGACGTGTACCTAGCTTAAAAACGTAACGAGGTAGAAACATATGGTGTTCACCTCCTACCTTCTATTAGCTATCATTTTTTCCAAAATCCGTCTCTTGAAACAGTAATATTAATCATTGTAGTCATGATTCCAAGTGCAATCACCAGTTTGAGTACTGAGTCTAGTGCAACTAAAGAGCTCTCTAGTACAAAAATTCACCACGGTAAAGGGTCAATTACATTAGGCGAGTTTACTAGCTACTAGCTGGCGAATTTACTAGTTGCGAGAGCACTAGTGCGTGTAACATGGCACATTGGCCATCTAGTATAAAGTTGCTACGACCTCAATGATGACATAATATCTTAGAGTTATGTAAATAGATATAATATTGAAAGCAGACATAAGAAATAATAATAAAAGAATAACAAACAATCCTATTTTCCAAAATTTTCATTTTTTTTGTAAACTAGCATACGAAAAATTCTGAAAAAAAATATGTTATAAAACTATGTATGAAGAATAAGTAGAAAACATTTCAGAGTCTCAGTTGTTTACGTTACGGAAAAACCGTTTTTTTTTTTAAAAAAAACGCATTTTTTTCACATTAATTGTTTATAAAAAAAAATTCTAATAACTCAGACTTCCAAGCGTCAAGAAACCAAGTGTCAAGAAAGCATTTATGTGCATGTATAAAATGCAAAAAATATATCGGAAATATAAAAAAAAAACCTGAGACAAAAAAGGTGATACATATTTGTACCACCGCTCTTCAAAGGGTTAAACTTATTTACAACAAGGAGTTGCAATTAAAGGCTTACCACTATTTTCAGGGCCAAATCGTTAAATTAATAATCTCTACTGACTTTTAAGATCAGTACTCACCCATGCAGAATTTTCGGGGACGCCGTCTATGGGGACCAAGTTCGCGCTTTCGCACTTTATATCACAGGCTGGGGTGTACAGTCGCGGAACGCATTATGGAGGCATTCTAGCGCTCAGCGGGCCCAGGGCGACATCCGGTTTATGCCCGAAATGGAAGAGAACAATCCCGCGAAACATTTCGGGAGCTGCGACTTCGTAACTCTCTTAAACAGGCTCATTTTTTAGCAACCTGTTAGGCGAGATGTAGACGCGGAAATTTCGCATTAGCATAACGCGATTTCGCGCTTCCTTCTCAGTACAACTCCGAATGGCCGAACACTAACAAATATTCTTTCGCAAATGTTAATACTATTAACAAGTACTATTCATTCTGTTCACGTTTATTAATATGGTGTGGAACAGCCAAATGGAATAAATTCGGTAGCTCCATTATTATGTATTTTTTTATAAAATCCGTCATTTACGAGATACGTCAATTTATAATTCTAAAATGACATCTTGCGACGTAAAAAATTTCATCCCTAAATTCAACCCCCTTCAGGTGACAGCTACAACCCCTAAATTTTCAAATTGGAAGTAGGAGCTTGTGATACTTCATTTTAAAGGTCTTTTCTTTCTTTATTCACAACTATGGTTTTAAATTTGATTGCAGAAATTAACAAAAAAAAAGTTTCTCGAGCGTAGAAAATTCTTTACAATAAAATTTAAACTTTTATAAGTAACATTATTTGTCAATTTTAGGTTCTGAAATGTTAATAATAACAAAAAATAAATGTCTGTAATTGCCGACATTCCCTACGATAAGATAAAAACTTGATAATAAATACGTACAATTTTTTGCTTGACAATCGAACGACAAAAACGAACGAGAAACACGTCCCTTCTTCATTGACGGCAATTTGAATGGAGAAACTTATTTAGCGCTGCTCCAAAATAATGTTGTAACGACGATGGCAAACTTGTACCTATCCAGCTGAAGGAAACCCACAACTTCCAGGTAATGCAATATGGTTCCAGCAGGATGGTACACCATCACATTACGAAGTCATTGTCCGGCAATATCTCCACACTATCTTTCCAAATCTCTAGATAGGGAGACGTGGTTCTGTAGAATGGCCTGCACTATCACCTGATCTCACGCCGTTAGACTTCTTCCTATGGGGATATGTAAAATGTATGGTCTACAATACTAAACCCGACGATTTAGCTGACTTAAGAAGAAGAATAACACTTGCAATTAGGTCGATTACCCCGCAGATGTTAACTAACGTTAGAAGACATTTCTGTTTACGTCTATGATGCTACGAAGATGCTGGAGGCATGCATTTTGAACATCTGCTGCATTAATAATGATTTGTTTTTTATTTTAATATAACGAATTTCCTACGCTGGAGAAACTTTTTTTTCTTGTTAATTTCTGCAATAAAATTTAAAACCATAACACTTTTGAATAGAGAATGAAAAGACCTTTCAAATGAAGTATCACAAGCCCCTACTTCCAATTTGAAAATTTAGGGGTTTTAGCTGTCACCTGAAGGAGGTTGAATTTAGGGATAACATTTTTACGTCGCGAGATGTCATTTTAGAATTAGAAATTGATGTGTCTCAGAATTTTCTAAAAAAAATGCATAATAATGGAGCATATTTTTCAATTTTGAAAAAAACGCTCTTTTTTGGTTTGCTGTGGTTTAGAGTTTTTTTTTAGAATTTAGGGATGACATTTTTATTGACGACAAATTGACGTGTCTCAGAATTGTCTAAAAAATGCATAATAATGGAGCTACTGAATGTATTCCATTAGGCTGTTCCACACTGAATAATGTGTATAAAAAATATACGTATATCATTAACAAACTGCTCGTCAACATTAGCGTAACACTATTTAGATTAACGCCATTTGTGTTCTATTCGAGTTAGAGACTTGCGGTTTTTAATTTTCCGTAGCCTATAGGATTGGTTTGAATGTACCGTTGAATGCTACGTTGTGACTTAAACGTTTCGCCGTACACACCACCTCAAAAAGCAACCCCATGTCGAAATATCAATTCATACGATTTTGACGGCAATTTCAGAGAAAAAACAGCATCCCGGAACACATTAAGACCTCCTTAATAAATGTTATGTATTTGGTCGCTGTCCCATCTCTTCAAGCCATTCCCAGACCATTAAGCCACCCCTTTGCATTTACTCATGGTTTTCCGTGGTTTGACCTCATTTGGGCGAATCCATTGATCCTAGTGATGCCTAGCACTTTCACCCTTTAACAACTCAAGCACCTTTCCAAGCCACATCCACACCGACCTCCCACTCACTCACTCACTCACTCCTCTGGTTCCGCCCCTGTAGAAGGCTGCGTGGGATATCGTTTTGTCTCGAATGCATGTCAGGGCATTACTTGAAGGCTTTCGAAGTTGGCAAAATACACTGTGGACGGCTGATTGAGCGCCAAAAGTGATATTCCAGTTCCAACCCACCCCCTGAAAATTTACGGCCCTAAGGGGTTGTAAGCCGGCCTTGATGCGCATCTTCCTCTTTTTCTCACCTCCAAAATTTTTTGAGTGGATGAAATTCCTGAGGACTCGTTGGGGTAGGCTAACCTTCCCTAGTACTTGTGAGCATCGACAATCGCCAAATTCACGAGAGATGCTTGATACGCGCAACAAGTGTTCACTATGACTTGGGCTCATGAAGCCTCGACTGGGCTAGCACCTACGAGACAGACCACCCAAACAACACCTTTTTCCACTAATTTTACGAGCGAGAGCATGTTTAGGTGGTAAATTTTTTAATATTGTAATGTCATCGTTAAATAAAAACATATCAATTTGCTAATTTCTGCTACATCTCTGCATTTTTCAACAATAATCCAATAATTGATAAAAACGCCGGAAATTTTGGTTATGTGTTAAAATTGACAGGTTTTTTCCGCTGTTTGAGAGTCAACAATGTTTTTGTTTTCAAAACAACCTAATATATGTGCATTCAAATAAAGTCTTTGTGTTTTTCTTCTTATGAGCCATTCTGTTTCCATTTGAATAAATTGACAAAACAGTAAAACATTATTTTCGTCATATCTAAACGCTTAAAAAATAAAAACTGTCCAAACGAGATAAAACATTCTTTCTACTTAACAAAAACAAAGTCTACTTAACCCATTAACGCCCAAACGGACACAATTTTTTGTCCTTTTTGGATCGTCAATCTCGAAAGGAAATTAATGAATTCACTCAATAAAAACCACTTATCCTAATGTTTTTGGATGTGATCTTTCGACTTTAGAATTGTGATTAAATTCTCTAGAAAAAAATATAGCTGACTTTATGGAGAAAAGTACTGAAAATTTGGGGATTTCTTTATATATATATATATATATTTTTAGTCCAAAAAAGTGCTCTAACCTACTCCGGATTGTGGAAGGAGGTGGAGGCAATAGTTGGAGTTGATGATAGGATTTTTTTTGCCGACCTCAACTCACTCTAATCTTTTCAAAATGGCGGACATTGCATAAAATCTCATGAGATATGAATTTTTCTCTAGTATTAAAGAGAAAATAATGTTATTGTGAGTTTTTCTTATTTCACAGTCGTTTTTCTCAATCAAAACAATACTACAGAATATATTTGACTAAATTTTCAATTTTCAATGATGGCGGATTCAAAATGGCGGCCGGATTTCTCAAGAAATGGCGCGTTTTTCATTATAAAAAGTAAATAGGAGTTTGTAATTATACATCATCAACTCCAACTATTGCCTCCACCTCCCTCCACAATCTGAAGTAGGTTAGAGTACTTTTTGGACTAAAAAATATATACATAAAAAAAGAAATCCCCAAATTTTCAATACTTTTCTCCATAAAGACAGCCATATTTTTTTTCTAGATCATTTAATCACAATTATGAAAATCCCCGAAAATCGAAAGATCACATCCGAAAACATTAGGATAAGTGGTTTTTATTGAGTGAATTCATTAATTTCCCTTCGAGATTGACGCTCCAAAAGGACGAAAAATTGTGTCCGTTTGGGCGTTAATGGGTTAACTGCAGTGGCGGTGCGTGATATTTCAGTTAGCCATATCTTGAAAACGACGCATGGGACCGACTTCACTTTTTAGATGATGACTATACACCTCTTACAGAAAGGATTTTTAGTGAAAAAATCGTCAGCAAAGTTTGCGAAAAAAATTTTCAAAAACACTGGAGCACTCCCTGGGTTCTCAGTAACGCTCTGTGGGATATTTGCAGTATATTTTTTTCATAATCTAGAAACAAATATAAGGAGACGTTTTTCGATTTGTTGCAAAATATTTTTTTTTTTTCAAAAAGTTATGGTCATTTTAAAGTTAATTTTATAGGAACATTTTGTTACCCAAAATTAAAATGGCCATAACTTTTTGAAACAAAAATATTTTGTAACAAATCGAAAAACGTCTCCCTTATATTTGTTTCTAGATTATGAAAAAAAAATATACTGCAAATATTCCACAGAGCGTTACTGAGAACCCAGGGAGTGCTCCAGTGTTTTTGAAAATTTTTTCGCAAACTTTGCTGACGGTTTTTTCACTATAAATCCTTTCTGTAAGAGGTGTATAGTCATCACCTAAAAAGTGAAGTGGGTCCCATGCGTCGTTTTCAAGATATGGCTAACTGAAATATCACGCACCGCCACTGGTTAACTGAAACGTTTTAATTAACTCTAAGTACTCTGGATCACATTATTTTATCTCTGAAAACAACAAAGCTATAGGGGTGAGGAACTTTTGAGAATCATCAGTTATATTTTGCTCATAATTTACATGTTACGAGTATGTTTGATATTTATGTCGTGTAGGTACGTATTAATAATTATTATATTACTATAACATATTTAGCAGAATTGTTTTAGTAACAGCACTACGATGCAAGACTACAACGTAAAATATATTCCAAATATTATAACAGGCAATAATGGATTTTTTTATCAGTTTCGATTAAACAGATAACAGCCTTGAAAACTTCAGCTGTTGAGTTCGCCGACAATCACGGTATATTATTAAGGTTCAGGAAAGTATGCTAACGCACAGCCGGCACTATACAACTCTATGATAATTAAAGTATAAGCCGTATTTTTTAACGCATATTTCTTGTTCCTGTATACCCACGCCACTGTCCGTACGTAGAATGTTATCCCGAGAATTTTACGCGGGAACCCATGACTCCGTAATACACTTTCTTTATACACGTTTCATTTCCGTCATACACGTTTCAGTAAGATGGCGAGCTATGCCGATAGCGACCTGTCGGCGGTGAAAACGGGTCGACCGCCACATTGAAATCAATTTTTTGTCGTGAGTCACGCGTGAATTCGTGTACTGTATTTATGTATTACCTGATTTTTTGTGGAGTTCTGCAATAATGGCACAGTCGTTACCATTTGCAAACAACGGCTAAAAGTATAGAAATAGTAGTAATACGCGCATTGTTCTCTGTAGATGTCAACAATAATAATACAAACAACTGTGCGAAATTCGTGAAAATAATGTGCGTAGTATATCGTCCTCTGTCCACGTGAACTATTTGGAATTTGTACCTTTAACCCTTAACCGGAGACGCGTCGTCTATGAGACGTTCCCGAAAACAAAACAATTTTTAGTACTTAATGAAGACTCCACTGGCCTATGGCTCCATCTAATATTTCCTTTCGTTATGCTTAGTAGGTAGTCCTATTTGCACCCGCAGGTCAGTATTCATTGAAACATTATTGCGATCGGTATACACAACGTAGTCTGTTAGGCGACGCGTCTCCGTTGGTGTTTGAAAATCAAGTGTTCCTTGTGAATAAAATAATGGCCGGTCCATCAAAGCGCGTACGTTTAGGTGATTAGTATTATGAAGAGACTTTACTAAAATGGTATGAGGAGGATTTTAGTGACGATAGTGATATAGACAAAGTTCCTGAGGACTGTCAGATTGAATCTGAACATGATACAAGTTCAGAGCAGAGTGTTTGTGATCAAGATGATGTATATGCCATAGAATTCAGAATCTTTCAAATCTAGCTCAGGCAGTGATGAACACAATGACGAGTTTCCGCAAAGAGATCCGTCAGGTTACTTCTATGGCAAGAACCGATATAGATGGTCCTCCTCAGAAGTTCGCCCTTCAATAAGAACCCGAAAACATAATTCGTGTAATGTTTTAAGAATATCGACTTTAGTTGCTTTTGTATGAACTAATTTACTAATGGAAAGACCTGTAATATGTATGTTTTAAATATTATAGGTCGTAAAACTATGCATTTATATTTTTTTCAAAATAGTTTTCGTTATCTATTTTTTCGACTCGTATTGGTACATTTTTTTCATATTTAGGTTTTAGTTCATTCATAATATTACCAAAGGATCCCCTTTGTATACTTTTAATAAAAAATCCAAGTTTTTTCGGTATTTTATTTATTTTTGTCCTACGGAAAATCGTCGTCTCACAGACGACACCTCTACGTCTATGTAACAAAAATGACATGTCTCCGGATAAGGGTTAACTTCGGTAGATGTGGAACGATCATTTTCCCTCTACAACCATATATACAAGCCAAATCGCTCACTTTAAAAGGAATAAATGCAGAAAGACTACTGGTGTCTGTTTCAGTGTTTCTGAAAAACACAAGCAATAGGTACCTATGTACATACATTGTTAACACATTTTTACTCCTGTCTTTTTGATCTCTCATATGTCATTTTCTGTCAATAACATGACACATTACGAGTCCAGCCCTGCGTTGCCTAATTATCATATTTTCAGTAAAGTAAACACTGACGCAATCGGTAATATAATACGTATACATACAATTAGATGAATACCTAGCAGTTCTTTTAATCATTTTCCAGGCCCAAAAATAGACTACGGTACACAGTACACAGTAGTTTTTAATTAAAACTTGTAATATCCAGCCAGGTATTTGAGTTAGAAATTAAACTGTTCAATTTTCAGACTACCATTTTATTCATGACAACGAACGACGTTATGCTGCACTGAAGTAGCAGTATAAGTGTGCAAAGCTTCTTTCTCTATATAAGCAAGATTAGATGGAACAAAATGTAAGGGTTATACAGAGTTTAATGGCCACTTTAACGTTACGCCGTCAACAAACTGTTAATTACATAATATTGTTAAAATGGTTGTCGTAACTGAATAACCGAATTAACTAAATGAGTTTCTTGGAATTAATTTTAACCGACCTATTCCTGTATACAGGGTGTTTAATAAAGACTCGGCAATATTTAAGCGGGTGATTGCCCAGGACATTCTATAAAATAAAGTTCCTATAAACATAAGTCCGCAAACGATTTGTTACCGATCTACAAAATGTTGAAGTTTAATTTTATAAACAGTAAAAATTAGTCAGTGCTGTACATTCTTTTATCAATAAATTTGGTTACAGTGCCCCCTGACTTAATAATTTTAATATTCTAAAATCAGCCCATTAGTATTCTACAAACAACAAACAATAATTTGAATTTCTAAATTAAAACAGCATCAGATTTAGGGGCCTACTAAAATGGTTTTTATTGTTTTACCCAAAAACAGTGCGTCATACAATAAAATCTGAAGAAAGATTTTTTCTTCATATTTGAATAAGGAACTGAAAAATAAGTTTAGCCAGCGGCGTCCTATTTTTTCCTTTAAAAATAGCCAAGTGACATGCCGATACGCGCGCCACTGGTAAGACTAAAAAATCATTTTGTATTGCAAAGTATGCGTCTCCCATAGCTATTGACACGCCTTAAATTTCATTATAATATCTCAAACGGTTTTGGAGAAATCTAATTTTTACTGTTTTTAAAATTAAACTTCAACAACCTGTACGGTAACGAAGCGTTTGCGGACCTATGTTTATAAGAACTTTTTTTTATAGAACGACCTGGGCAATCACCCCCTTAAATATTGCCGCGTCTTTTTTAAACACCTTGTATATGAAAAAAACACACTTTTCCGTCGGGTCAAATCTAATAACTAAAACACTTTTGTTTTACGTTTTGAACACGTAGACATACAACACCGAAAAACTAAAATATATTTTAATTTTAGATACATAGCTCATCAAAAGTACAGTACTATAAAAAAAAAACAAGTAAAAGGTTTTTAATTTTTGAGAAACAAACCTTCAACATTAACCTAAAAAACCGTTGTTTAATTATAACTACATAACGGCTTTGACAATTTTAATTAGTTAATTTGTTTATTTGTACACTAGATACAGTCAGTTAAGTAAGAGAGTGTATAGCGTAATTACGCTGTACAAAATGTATGTTAAAAATGTATTTAATTTTTTTTACACATATATATACATATATATTAGTCATGTTCCGAGGCAATACGCAATTCTCTTAGTAATGAGTGCAATAACCACCAGCATCAATAATCGCTTGGCATCTGCGAGGCATACTTTCTACCAAATTTTTGGCGTATTCGAGGGGAAGCGCCGCCAAATGCGTCGAATTTCTCGAGAAAGATGCTTCAAATTGAAGACAAGTTGTCCTCGAAGCTTATGCTTAATGAGGGCCCAAACGTTTTCGATTGGATTAGCATCAGGCGATTGTGAAGGCCAATCTAGTGTGACGATACCATTTTCCCGTTTCCAGTCAGTGCAGAGCCGGCTGCGGTGTTTGGGAACATTGTCTTCCTGCAAGATCCAGTCCTCATTTTTTGTGACGAATTGAAGTTTGGCAGTCGGTAATAAGGCTTTCTCGTAAATTTTGACCATCTTTGAAGCATTTAGATTATCAAGGAAGAGATGCAAAACACCAAAACCCTTTTTTGAGAAGCAACCCCAAAGATGAAACTTGATTGGATGCTGCGAACTGTTTACGGCCCGTTAACAACCCAAACAAAGCTTCGTAAAAAAACTACGTCCAGTAATCCAGTCAATCAGTCAATCATAACCATCTATCAGTAATCCAGTCAATCAGTCACATCATATCCATCAATCCATCAATCCAGCAATGTGCTTTTCGGACAATAGTGGTTTCTTCAATGAACTTCGCCATTTCAAATTATCCGCAGATGTTCTCGAATAACTATTCGATTTAATAACGTGTGATATTTTTTTTCTGCCGCTTCTTCGAAAACAAGGCCAGTGGTCATAGGTCACCTAGTCTTTTTATCAATATGTACAATGTTCAAAGTTTTATCCATAATGCAAGATGAACTAACCAGACGTAAAAATGGTCGCAAGTAACCTAAAAAATCATCATAAAAAGAATGTCAAGTACCAGTATTCATTTTAGTTAATAATATAAGATTTTTATTTGGTACATTTCCAAATTTAAGACGTTGTGTAACTCTAAACCATATAAGTCTATGGATTCCAAGACGATATTTTTTATGTCTTCAACCCGTGAAAAATCGCTAACAGTTGTTCCTGCAGGTAAAACTACCCCCCTTTGTACTTTCTACTCACAGCGTTCTGGATAACTTGAACTGATCTCGGGATGACCTAATTTGGCGAATAGAATATTACACGCTACCGTCAGTTTGACGATATAATCCAAGTTAAATTGTCTTTGTCTGTCTCGCGCACTCACACTACCACTTACACGAACTTTATATTTGTCTATAGCAACATGCTGAAAAACATATGTTTTTACGTGCCACGTCAGTACACTGTCACACACTGTAAAACGAAGTTCATTGCCATTAAAGGGCAGTTCCGCAAAATTGTTTATCCAATACTCCACAGTATCATATGATGGACGCTGTCCCGACATTTTTACAAACTTATTCAACGTTTCATACACACTGATGATGGATCGATCAGCGCAGATTAACTAATACTAAAAAAAATACATCATAAAAGTTGGCCTACCAAAAAAAAAGACGTATTTCTAATCTTGATCTTAAATTTCTAATCTTATTTAATTGACAAGTCTGTTACATTATGTGACAGCCGTTATTTATTTTACAATTGTGACAATAGTTTAACAACAACAATGTTTCGTTTCGAGCCTCAACATAACCGCTATTTATATTTCTCTTCTTCATAGCCAGATTTGATGACATTTTTTTTTTGTTATAACAATATTCCGGTCGCATTAGGACCGGTAATGGAATCTATTATTAACATACGGGCTCTAGTTATAACTCAAAAACTAAAGGCTTTTTAACTTATTTTTTCGCAGATCATATTTTTTATCACACTTAACCTGCGGGTAGACGTTCTCGCTGCAATGTGAGGACTCCTGTATAATTCATTTAATAAATTTAATTATGTCGCCTGAAAACTTTCCCCTACAATTTTGAGAAAGAACCTAGTCAACAGGAAAATGTTAAGAGTAAAGAACGTACCTATTAAACCAACTTAGTTTTTATGTCCCTAATAATCTTCAAATTCAAAATAATAGCTTGGCAACAGTGTATTGTTTCGAATCATAACATCATTCTAACCTAAAGATTGATACATCATGATGTATGATTGATATTCCTACATCAAAGTTGCCATTCCACTTTGATAAACTCGAGTGTTTGACAAGGACTGTTTAACTTGGATGTTAGTAAGCTTGAAAGCAACATTCAGGTACATTGCGTACCTACTTCCGAATTTTGTTCTGTTGATTTTCCGAATAATACGCAAGTTACATGTTCTAAGCCAGTGTAACCCAAGATCGCTCTCCTTAACCGAGGAAATTCGTAAATAAGAGATTCACGTCTTGCCGTACACACCGCTGTCTAATGAGGGTATTTTCCGCTTCATAAAATTTTATTATTACGCCACAGCGGGGAAATCGCCTGATCTTGGAATATGTCAGACATCTGCTGTGCCTTTAACAGTAAGGTATAGCTTTATAATAACTTTGAAGACCCCTGGTACACTTGATGTGATTCGCTTTGACGTTTAGTTCACTTTGTTGCCATAGGCGTACGCATCGTAACAAGTGTATTAAAGGGAAATAACTAGTAACAAATTACAATTAATTATGACAATGTATGCAACACATATCCTCTTAATTAGCGTGATTAACGATCTTGGTTACTAGAATTGTCATCGGCATCATCACGAACTGGAGACGATCCGTAAAAACTGTACAACATGTATATGGATTGTGGCTGCTCCAGAACTGTCTAAATACTTCTTGTTTATCTAGTATATGAAGCTGAATATTACAGGCTATCAACATTAACAATAAATCAAATGTGATGTCTATAGTCCAGTTTGATCCAGCATGTTAAAAGTTTATCGCATTCTTTACAAATTACTGTTGCTTCATTGTAGAATTCAACAATAAATTCACTTGGTGAGCGGACGTTTTTTGGGATTTCGCAAGCGTGACGTAATGTTTTAATAAATTAAGACATTTCAACTAACACAGCGGAGAGTCTATAACATAAACTAACAAAAGTGCTAAATCAAATATATTTGATACGGAAAGTAAACAGTCTTAATACGTGTTTTGCTGGTTCTCCACTACGGTTTATCGATTGTCCATTGACCTTAATTAAAGGCGATCTACATACATATGTATGTGCAACACACATTTAAGTACACAGGCCACAAAATAAAAGGTATGAAATGAAAACCTATAAGTTAAATTTTTGTATGGCTTAATATTTGCGTTAAGTGCGTATAATGTACTTTTCAATGTAATACAAAAACTTATCACTTAGTCTCGAAAAAAATATATTCCTATAGTTTCATAGTTTCAACTTATTGTTGTAGTACGTGTGTTCAGCAGAAATTCAATTTCATGGACCTATTTATTACCATGTAAAAGATTGCAACAGTTTGCTGGTGGCACAGTTATAGAACTGTTAAAGTCTACAATAGACCCAATTTGAAATTTCCGCCGGTTGAAATTTGAAATTTCATACATATCCACATTTAACTCACGTTACATACATAGTTCATAAACTACACCCTGTAGCAAATACCAATACATTATAGCAGAAACTAAAGCTATGTTTGCGAAACCTCCATAACATATTCGAGATTTTCCAACTCGTGCGCAGCAATTCCTGAACCACCGCAACATATTTTAATAAAATAGTTAATTTTGTTTTATTTAATACAATTTTTACGTATCATAGACCAGTTAAGAACACAGTTGCAGACAGTTCCTTACAAAACATATCGGCCATTCCGCGGTAATCGATACCAAGGAGCAAAAACAATTATTTGCGAATATATGTTAAAATAGAAAATTTACAGATATTATATTCTCAATTTTCATAATTCAAAAGAAAGTCATCAATATTTTCGCCGATAAACATATGAGAAACCCAAGACATGGAAAAGAACAGAAGAAGCAAAAGGAAGCCCGAAAAAAACAATAAAAATGATAGAACAGAAAATATCTAAAATCTTATAATACTAGTTTTAATAGTCTATATTAATAAATAATGCCTCAAAGTGTACATAAGACTTTGTTTAATTTGCACTCGTAGCACCCGTCACAAATCTTGTAACACCAGTCACAAGTTTTGCTTGCAAAAAAAATATGTAAAAAACAATATATCCACAAATCTCTTACAATTATCAGAAATTAAAATCATTTATCTCTCTACTTAGCTATTCATTTTGTTACAAAAACTTCAAATTTAGCTGAACTCTAATGTTTAGCCAACAAGGTAGCATATTTTGCAAAAGTACAAGTAACACCCATCACAGGGCTTAAACCTATTATTGCATCTAAACGCCTGAGTAATTCCTGATATGTTTTTGTTTTAATTAAAATATCATTGAAATGAATTGAATTATACTCAAAACGCAGACAATGTTGTTCTAATTTAGGATTTATAACAGTTAGAATGCGTACCTACAAATGTAACAACCGTCACCGCCCATATGCTAGTCATGGCCCATATGCTATTGTTGCAGAAGTTGGAAACTTTTATGGAAATAAAGAATTTTAGGAAACTTTGTAGTGACTAAAGAATATCTGCAGATGTTCAGTTATGGGTCAAAAGGTGTCGCAATATCAATATTTTGCAAATGTTAATTTTATTTTAATTTAGTACAGACGATGCCTATGAAAGTGAATTAAAATGTATTACCCTACTCATTAATTCAGCATTAAATATAAATAAAATAATTATAAATTTAACAGGACAATCACTGAATCGATAGAATCCAGTAGGTATTTGATGACTAGTCAAAACAGTATCCAAAAAAATATTGATATAACTAACACAAAATCTGGGATTGGTAGTTGAGGATTCATCATTTAGTAATTAGTAAGCATTATAGGTAAAACCAGGTGTTACTTTACGAGCGTGCACATGAGCTAAGTTCGACCCTGTAAACACACCTCGCTATCCTCTCTGTAGTAGTTACTGAGTTTAATATACATGCATTGCACTTTTGTAATTTTGTTTTGTGGTAATTTCACTATAAAACCAATGAAAGCGCAACATATAAATTAACTTTGATGGGCTAAATGTTATTCCCTAAACAGAGCGAACGTTGCGGTTGTAAAACCTTTATTTGCTCAATAATTCGCCAATATCAGCTCTGGGCATAAAATATATAACGATTATTAAATTCCAGCAATTCATATTAAATGAGGAGTATCGTGTGCCATTCAAATAATATTAACAAAAATGGGTACATAGTCTCGAACAGATTTTGCGTACGTTGAAATTTCATGGGAACAATGTAATAGCACGGTCAGTCCAAATTTTGATAAGCATTTATTCACTACATAATGAGTAGAGGCTGGGGAGGCGATTGCAGTGACGTCGAAGACAGGGTCGGTTTGAGGGTGGTAAACGAGTGTTCCTATTCAAAATATTTTGTTGTCAACCCGGGGTATTTAGGAACGATGAGATAGTAGCTTAAGTGTTTAACTTTTGTATGTGGAGATGATTAGAGGCTAAACAAAGGTGGAACTGGAAGTCGTATAATTTTCGAGCTACAAAAAGCTGCAGAGTATAATAAACACATGGGTAATTAATATAGACATCCAAAAAAAAAAAAAAATCATCAAAGTTGAAAAAAAAAAAACGTATTTCTATTCTCGAATTAGTATCGAATTTATAACCTTATTTACTTGTCAAGTCTGTCACCTTATATGAGAGCCATTGTTTATTTTACAAATTGTGACAGTCACTTGCCAAAAGTTTGACATAACCGAAAAGCTTAGACATGACCGCTATTTCCATCTCTCTCGTTCATAGCCAGAGTTGATGACGTTTTTTTTTTGATGTCTATATCATTCTAAAAGTTGGACGGCATTTTTGTCGTTTTTAAAGTGTCACTAACAAGATAGTCTACATTATCTGCAAGTTTTATTCATTTCCTACAAGAGGAACAGTACTTCAGTTCCCATTGTTAGGCAGCACTGAATTCATGTACGCGTAATGTGTGACACCTATTCCAGTCCGATCCTGGCTCTGCAACCGTGTCTCTGGCCTCTAGTAATTAATGAGAAAATGCAACAGCTCGATATATTTTGAAAATTAAACAACGTCAAATAAACAAATAGTTCCGTCTAAACAGAATACAAGTAATTGTTTACATGTACATACTGATCTTTGTATGTTTTTTAAATTCATGAATCCGATTGGATACACATTTTCGGTTGGATATTTGAGTTTACGCAAATAGAGAACTAAATTAAAACCGTTGTTATGTATGTGATGTTGCTTTTACGTTGGAAAATAATACCATTATCTGATATATATTCATGTTTTTTTTTTCAGCATTTTCAGTGTGTTGAAAAATGTTTTCATAGAACCTGAACAGCACAGTGGCGCGGAAATATTCAAGACCCATGGGGGTTTTTTAATCTTTCTTTTTCTTAATCAAAATAGAAAATTGTTGAAGGATAAATATTTAATATTAATATTAATTAATATATCAACGTCTCTTACGTCACTGGATCAATTAAGTATCTGATAGGAACAAAGTAAAAAATGATCAACGACTCCCTGAAGGTAGAGGACAAGGGGGTATGGATTTATAGAGTCATTTTAAATTTTCAGAAACAAAATGTTTGTACGAAAATAATATGGAAATTCCGTAATTTTGACCGAATTCGAAATTATGTCGAGAATAAAAAGACTATTATATTCACTTGGTGATTAAGAAAATATCGATTTTGACATATTCTGAGAACATATACTTTCTTTTAACATTGTTTCACAAGTTTTGCTAAAATTCTGAATCTTTTTTTTTTGCTACACTAGTTTTCTAATTAATTTTAAAATCTACCCCGAAAATATAATGATCTATTATACATACAGGCTCATAATAATTCGGCCACCAAACATTTTCAACTACATCTTATCAAATTATGGAGTCTCGAACAATTACGAAAAATATCGATAAAATCGATTTAACTTTATTAAAATATATTTTAATCTAATTTATATATCTTACAGAAACTGAAAACTCTCTACATATTGTATTGAAAAATAGATATATAATAAAGAAATGCGATACAGTAGTGAGAAGTTGTTATCATTCGACCACTAAAATTGGCAGAAACGGAACGCGTCTTAGAGGCGTAATAATTGCCATGAAACTGATGTGTCGAGTTAAAATGAAACACTGAATAAATAAACAAATATCGCATGTTATTTTTCAGTTTGCAAGCAAAATATCTTTTGGTAAATCTCTTAGTAAGGATTTGTGCATCAATGGCATCAATGATAGACAATATCATTGATGCCCATTCAAAGGATATTTCGGCATGTGGAATATTTTTTTCTCGCTCAAATTAAAAGCTTTAATAAAGCATTTCTATAGAATTTTTTTCGCAATTAATACAGATTTCATAATTTAATAATGTCTAGCTGAAAATGTTAGGCGGCCGAAAATATGTACTATATTATATTGACACCATAATTCTGGCAATTACAAAAAAAGAAATAGTTAAAAGAATATTTTTATGACTTAGTAAGCAAGAAACAGCAAGATTAATTAACAAGTTATAAGCATTATCAAACGTTTTGATATTTTTCTTACATGAAATTAAGTTCAATTTCTAAAGCGTTTTATGTACATCTATTTTCATCCCCTTAAAATCCACTATCATATTCATCTCCTTACTACCCATTGAAAATATAATTTTTATTTGTAATAGGTACGTTTAACCCAAGGTAAGTTTAAAAGTTTAATTGTTTCATAACTTTAAAAGTGCAAAATGGCTCTTAGGGACTTTTTGCATTAATGCTTGCAATTAATAATATTATTATAAACTAATTATCCAAACTCCTTATAATATTATATTATTAAATGTTCAATAAAAAATACATATTACTATAATATTTACCTATAAATAATATAATATTTAAGATTAAGATTTAATAATATATAAGATAATTGCGAAAATAGCATTTATCCGGTCCTGCCTTAAATTTAAACAACAGGTAAATTCACAACGCAGTAGGAAAACATGTTTGATTGTTATAGTTTTTTTTTTTTGAGAATAATTCATTTTCCTTGTAGTTTCTTATCTTAAACGTTTTTATAAATACTAATACAACTTTCACTTTAAATTTCCGTCATGACTGGATAAATGCTATTTTCGAAATAAATAATAGGGTAACATTTTTATTTACGAGTTTTTTATGTTTGTTTTGAATAGTTCTACACATTGTTGGGAAATATAACTTAAGAATCACCCTGTATGTTAAATATGAAATAAAGTATTTACATATAAACTAAAAAAAAACAATACCAATAGTGTCTATGGACTAAAAAAAAATATGGTATTCTTTGACGAACGAAGGAACTTAACTCAAAAAATATATATATATGTAATTTTTAATACACTTTGCAACTTTGTATTTTTAATAATGGTCTAAATATATATTCGCTTTTGCCAGTATAATTTTATGGATCATTAAATATTATTCAATATTAAAAATATTTTAGGCCACAGTTCTGTAGGATATCAAAAAAAACTTACCAAACGTTCACCATTCTTCAGCGCGCAACTTCAAAAAACATTCAGGACTTTTCAGTTAATTTTCATACACACGTCGCAACTAAGTCACATGGTGAACCGTCGGGAATCTACAGGCCACGACACAGGTCCATAAT
Source organism: Aromia moschata (assembly GCA_029963805.1). NCBI lineage: Eukaryota > Metazoa > Arthropoda > Insecta > Coleoptera > Cerambycidae > Aromia > Aromia moschata. The sequence continues at coordinate 1,260,855 of JAPWTK010000045.1, forward strand.
TCTTGCGTGTTCATCTGCCATAATCTACATCTAGTCGTCGGACGTGATAAAACAAAACAACATCGAGGGAATCGGGCGCGAGCGTCGGAAAAATTACACACGGGACCGCTCACGGCAAGGTGCGATCCGAAAACTCGACGAGCATCCTGAAAACAACTGAACGGCGGCGACCGCGCGACCGAAAGATAAGAAGGGGAGGCGCAGGCGCCACCCCCTCGAGCGGCCCGGCCCAGCATCCCGGCAACAGACAGGCGAACGGCGAGCGAATTTTTCGCAAGTTTTGGGAGAGTAATTATTCGCTTCGTATGGGATGGAGTTGACGAAAACCGGAAAAAAGTGGATCCTAACCGGATCTACCAAAGTGCAATTTTCTTGTTCCAACATGCACTTTTATGGAAAAATATTGGCAGACACCGCAGACTGGCAGTATGACGGTAATTTGCAATCCAGCATGGAAGAATTTCTCAAAACTGCTATAAAATAGCATAAAATGAGTAAAAAATTGAAAAAAACGTCTGTCGCGTCCCAAGTATGTTCCCTGACGACCGCACAACGTTATATTTTTAATTTTAATTCCACTAATTTTTTGAATTTGCCTATTTTTCCATTTATAAAAAATTAATACTTTGATTAAGTTTTCAGAATTAGGGTCATATTTATTAGGAATAATATCTATATATTAAGAAATTTAAAGAGTCTTAAAAAATAATGAAATAGCACACAAAAAAATAAAGAAAATAAAGAATATAATAAGAATAAGGTTACTAGTCCATTTAATAGATAAATTAATAAAGAAGCATACATTTAAAAGAACCCTGTACAATTCCACGACTTTTCTTAGAGATACTGACAATTCGAAATTTGTGGCGTTACCATATCAACCTAAATTCACCCGCGGACTAGATACAATTTTTAAAAATATTAATATCAATTCGGTTTATAATTCTAAAAATAAACTACAGACGCTTTTGGGTAACCCCAAAGACTAAATCGACAATAACGAAAAGTCAGGAGTATAGGAAATAAGTTGTAAAGACTGTGATCAAAAGTATATTGGGCAAACAAAAAAGATCTATTTTGACTGGATTTAAAAAACACATGGCTCATTTTAAATTTGGATGAACGGAAAAAATCTTGTATTGCCCAACACGCTTTTGACAACAACCAAAGGAATGACATAAATAATTTAAAATTAATTAGAAATGTAATAAACAGTGGACAGTTGGATGCTTTTGGAAGTTTAGTAATTATTAAGTGTAACAGTAGTATAAATAAGGACAATGGTCCGATACCCACCAGTCCACTGTTTGCTCTGATAAACAAAGACAGTTACGGTTCAGTGAACCGTGGCAATAAATCAATAAATTTAGTATAAATAGTGCAAGTGTGTAGGCTAGAATTTAGTTTTAATCTTCTCCTGAAGATGCCAACTTGGTTGGAGAAACGCGCGTCGAGAAAAGTTTCGTGCAAAACGTCGTTTTTTTTACAAATCACTCACTGATGACATGTTCATCACACACGGATGACATGTTCTCCACAATAATTGAGATGTTCAGTAGTAGCTTAAGAATCTAATTTATTTAAGGATATCGTCATCGTCAGGTTTAGGATATCGTAAAAAACGTCATCGTTCCCTTCGGGGGGGG